>JASDQU010218327.1:0-18015 GCA_032191745.1 Picea mariana | reverse complement strand
CTTTTATTCGATTTATAATTTTATTTGAATTGAAAGTATTTCCTTGTTTTGAATTTTTATTAATTTTCTCTTTTAAATTTTTATTAATTTTCTATTTATGGTATCTTCATGCAAGAAGACAAGGCGAGGTCTATATATTGATATATAACTGAACTTTGTTCAGTAAAGGAAGTCGAATATTTTGTCAGTAAATTTCATTCTGCAATTTGCTTCCCATATAGATTTTTTTATGCTTATTATATGTTCATGTTTTTTCTAACTTTCAGCATACTTTCTGTATAAAAACACATAATTACATAGTTGTCAATTAAGATTTTTACTATTCTTTCAAAGTAAAAGCTACCTATGTTCACAGTAACTCGGTAGCCTGTCAGTTTTTTGGATAATTAAATTTTTTTATTTTTTGTTTGCTAGTTTGTTAGTGATTTTTGGGGACTAGTCTATGGTTGAGAAACAGCTATTCAGAGACATTTAAGGAGATGGCACCAGGTCTGAGCCACATCAACCCTTAACATGGCTGGATTTTTTGTTTAATAAAATCTAAATTGATTTATCTCATACATATCTTATTTGTATTTAATTCTAAAATATATTTAGATTTATCAGAGGGGGTAGGGTATGTATATCTTAGTAAACTTTACCAATAAAATCGCTAGGCTGAAAGGATCTCTTACACCAATTTAATATCTAACTTGACTGTGACCTTAAAAATAGATTATTATTATTATTATTATTATTAAGTTTTCATATATACATTATTGATATTTAACTCTAAATATAATTTCAACCAAATTGAATAGTAATCTTCTAGCCAATCTTTTCTTTGTGATATGGGTAGCATATGCTTCTTCCTAAGCCATCAAGTGGTAGCTTAGTTCGTAAGAAGGTAACATTTAAACAATATTATAATAGGTAATATTTAAATAATATAATATAGTATTAAAAGTTTTTATTGGAAAAGATATTAACAATTATTGTAAAGTTATGTTTTTTAAATTAATTTTGCACTTGATTTAAGAATATGATGCTAGGTGTTATAGTTATAATTGTTTTTGAGATTCTCTATTAGTTATTTAATGGTTACAAAAGAAAACATCAATTTTACTTTACAATTATTTTTTTTTTATAATATCCAATAACAAATGATAATTTTTTTCACTTTTCTGTCTCATATATACAGGGACAAGAACAAGATAGTTGATGGCTTTTTAAAATAACTATTGAGATTRGAGCAGCCAACTTGAACCATYTCCATCTTTAGGGATGGACATACAMACGATTTTTCTTATGCATCTTGTCTATAAAATTAGTATAATGGACAGATTCCTCATTGTGATCTTTGCAAAGATGTGTTTTTGTCTTTTAAAACTATAAACACTCATATTTTGTTGTAAATATGACTCATAAAGATGTAATTTATGTCCTTTTAAATCAAAGAAATTTTTTATTATTATTTAGCTCCAAATATATATACACTCAATCTAATTACAAAACATTTTTTATTTTAATACAATGTAATTTTTGTTTATTATAAATAAAGTTATTGATTATGAATTCAACTATTTTAAACCCATTTATAAAAATATTTGGTTAACCTGTTAAAACTGTAATTTTTAAAGGGTAAAATGTTTTTCAAAATTCAAGAAGGATTATCAACTCTCATTTTGAACACTAGCTTGGCTTCACTTCACTTCAAGCTAGTGGAACAAAACACTATTTTTTTAGTTCGATTTTTTCCTAAATATAGTAAGGAATGGTTGAATCCGCAGATTTGAGTGCTTAAGTTTGTATAATCTAAGTGCCCTGAATCTATTTATGCATTCAAAAATGCAATTTAAATAACAAAATATAATTATTTTGTCCAAATATTAAAAAAAAAACGTTTAACCAAAGCCCATTCATAAGTAACCAAAAAAAAACAATGGTTTAAGTCCTACACCAGGTACCATATTTAGGGCATCAGGGACCATTACCTCATGTTACAGTAATTAACATGAAAGGCTGATTTTCACTGTAGTGCAGTGCCTTATGACAGGTCTTTACTCTTTTGTGAGGGAGCGGGTTAACTAGGGAGCAATCTTCCTTCTTGAGTTACTTTTCCAGCAGGTTTTCCTGCAGTCTGTTTTTAAATCTCCAGTCAATCCAGAACTCTCATCGATTTTCTTAACATCTGGATTGGTTTAAAATGAGACATAACCCTTGGGATAAGGTTCTGAAATACATGAAACATTGATTCATGAGAAACTCAGCTTACCCCTGAAAATTTTGCCAAATTCAAACCCAATTTTTTAACCTGAAAAACAAAACTCGAATAGAAAATTACTCCAAAGTTAACTTACTCCTTTTGGAAGTGTTTCGGACATCTTATTTTCCTTGTGCCACTGTGTCTCGAATCTGTTTCATTCACCGGTGGCCGGGTTTCGAACGGTACCAAAAACGGAGTGTATTCGTTCTAACGGTACCAAGAACCGTAAAAAGCTAGGCCAGCTGTATCGTTATTTACAGGAATGGATTTCGCGTGTTAAAATGTCCATGAACATTTTACATAATATAAATTGTACAAATTTATAGTACATTGTACGGAATATAAATTGTATGTCCATGAACATTGTACGTTATATAATTTATATAAATTGTGTGTCCATGAACATTGTACGTTATATAATTTATATAAATTGTGTGTCCATGAACATTGTACGTTATATAATTTGTACAAATTTATATTGTACAGTTATCCTTATTCTGGATTCACTTTTCTCAAGAAAAAATTTCTCAAATTTATAAAAGGTATCAATTCATTTACAATGAGCAGCAGCAATCTGGGTAGCAATGGATTCATTTGCTAAAATGTGGATAAACATTGTATGTTATATATTTTTTACTTTGATTAGATTGAATTTGAATTAAGTGATGATTATTGTATGTTATATAATTTGTACAAATTTATATGGTGACTTGAAATATGTCTTTTGATTGAAATATATCTCTTAATTGAATAAATATTGTATGTTATATAATCTGTACAAATTTATATGATGAAGTAAAATATGATTGAGTTTGAAATAAGTGATGAATATTGTATGTTATATAATCTGTACAAATTTATATTGTTAAATATATTTATGGATTGAATCTAAATTAAGTGAGATATATGTATATAATATATTTTATTTGATTGCATATAATTAGTTATAAAACATTTAATGTTTTATATGTCTGAATATAAAGTAACTAATCCAAAATTATTTTATATTTGATTATGTGCCATACATTATATAAAATAAAATATTAAATGTTTTAGATGTTGAGGTGGATAGTGAATATAAAGTAACTAATTTATAATTATTTTATATTTGATTATTTATAGTTCATTATATAAAGTATTAAATGTTTTATAGATGGATATTTATTATTCACTATAATGTTTATCTTTTAATTAGATGTTGTAATGGATGGAGGGAGTATATAGACATGGATTTTGGATTTGAATTGCTTTCAAATCCAAGGTGAATATTAGTCACAATAATATATTGTATATTCAAATGCATTTTTACCAATATGTTATTGGAGTTTCTTTTAATCATTTTTAGTTTTATTTTTAATTATGTATATAAAAATTTGACTAAATTTTATATTTCATTTGAATTTTATATTAAGAAATTTATATAATAAAATATTAAGTATAAAAAATTACAATTAACTATATGAGAAGAATATACATGTTGCTTGTCCAAAAATCAATGCTATGAGCACAGTAGAGGTTTTTTTATAACAGTGGAAGCTTTTAGACTATACAATATAGATAAAAAAAAAGTACATGAAAGGCTAATGATTTTTACAACCGCCCAAGCATTTACAAAATTCATTTACAGTCGAGTATAAAAACTACTCACTTCTTATACAAAATAGATACAAGAAAGAACATGAAAGGCTACAAATGAAACTCCATTGATTTAGTTTTATCGTTATTGAGGAGCTCATAGAGGCAAAAAAAAAATAGTCTGAAGATTCAGAGCTTCTTTGGACACTTATCATATTTTGTATTTAGTTCTTTATATAAATGGTTGAAGGAGAGCCATTCAAAAGAAAGGAGAGTATTGGAGATATCTATGAGCAAAGGTTCTAATCTCACATCCAACATTCTTATGTTTTTGTTTTCCCAATTGATTAAAAGATGAGAGTCCCAAATATCAGTGCCCCATCGGACATGAAGGTAATGATTCTGTTGAAGATATAAAACTACTCGCACTTAACAAATTCTTAGGCGACCCTGAAAAACACCATCAAAAAATTTCCATGGAATATTGAAGTATAGATCAAGCATGGAAGGAAGCCTACGGTGCCTTCCTAGGGTCCTTGACTTTCATCTCTAGCATAAATTCATTACCAAGATTCAAGATGATATCTATACAATGAAACTTAATGTTACTTTTATTCCACAACATTAAACATACTTATATATATGACATATGATAGTGGAAATATTCCCTTAGACTATGAATCCTTTTATATATATATATATATATATATTCAAACTACTAATTGTTTGATTGTTCAACCATATTTGCAATTAAAACAAAATTGAAATTATGARCTACTTATYTATAYAAYTATAKTCACAAAAGAAATGAAARAAAAAMTATTAGCTTCTTGRCAACYTCTYTGTARTGTTTTTAACATRATCAAAAWATCYAATGTGATATCCAAAGTTYAAAAGAACAACTATGTTTCTTTCCCATTTCCTAATTACTCAAATATTGCTAAAAAAATGAATTCAAATATTTGYTATTTATTTTGCTAAAAAATGAATTCAAATATTTKCTAAATAATCCTTTCTCTCTTSCTATTTATTTTGCATCTCATATATTTGCATGTAATTTATAGACCATTTAAAGTTAGAAAKATGTATWTAASAAAACAAGTATTCTAAATTAATTTGTCTATTCTAWYGTTGAATATAAAAAATAAAATAAAAACAAAATGAACTTTGTAGGGTTGGATTTACAATCCACTTAGAATAATCAATGCAGAAGACGAACTGTGTATCGTGCATTCCTTGTGTATCGTGCATGCCTCTTGACCTATCTTCAGTGGTTGGAGAAAACTTGGGAGCTTGCATAATACAAACATGGTACAGTTTCAATAAATATAATTTAAAAAAGCATGGCATAGTACACATATAGAATAGTTTCGATAAACATAAGTTTAATAATCATGGCCAGCATAAAAATGGTTTACCAGTAAGATTAGATAATATTTTTTTAATAGAAAAAAGGGGGAAAATTATATATTAAAAAAGATCACGCTAAAGCTAACAAAAGAGTACAATCTTCAGAAACAATAGTTTTCTAGCTATACTAAGGTAAAAGAGAACCAAAATTTCTAGGTTGGAATTTTTAAACCAAGCTTGAGAGTTCCCTTGATTCAAGCTTACTACTTCTTGATGGAAATAATATATCCTTACAAATTGATTACATAAGAAAATGCAGAAGCAAAACATAATTAACAGACGCACCAAGTTATCCCATCATTATAAACGATGTTATCCAATGTTCATTGAGATCCCTCTAAGATTCCTAATTTAGCTTCTTTCTCTTTATGATTTATGTTTGATTTCCTTCCTTTTGTTAAAGGGGGAGAAGGGTGTGGATTCTTCTTTAAAATTTCTGTGAAAGAGGGAGATTTAGGATATTCTCCCTTTGGAGATTCACCAATCTCCTTGCCCACTGATGGAATTACATGGGAAGCAGTTGAAACCTCAATTGGAGGCCTATCCATAGGATATCAAACTGGATCCTCCCCATCTAAAGTGTTGCCTTAGAGAGAGGCCTCATTTCCTTTAGCAAATATTTTTTATTTATTTCGATCTTTTGTTTGTTTCTTAGAATTTATCCCTCGGATGTTTTTTTGAGGATCTACCTCCACAAAGCCCTCAATTTCTACATCATGAGATTCTAATGCTTCAAATATATTATTAGAGGGAATAGATGGTAAATCTTGAGACCTATGATCAGGCTAATATCTCCTAGGTTGTTTCTTCTTATTCTTTCTTGGAACTTGTTTGAATCCATGGTCCATATTATTCTACAATGGCTAGGTTTCTTGAGCATTGAGGCATATTTTGGAAAAGTTCTCATATCCATAACAAAAGTTATATTTGAAAGGAACCTGCTCATAGTCAAGGGCCTGAAGATGAATCCAATCATTTAGGTTGAGTTGAATCACCTCTAGTAGTCTCTTAGAAAAATCCATATCTAGACATATTATGGTGCATGTGTAAAGATTGACCTTATGCTCAAAATGGGTTATAAAATGACCGAGTTTATTTCCAATGGCTATGAAGTTGTCTTCACCCCAACAAATAAGAGGGAGGGGTGAAAGTCTAATCCAAACAAAAGAAGAGGAGATATCCATGTGTGGGTTGAATTCGAGGGTCCAAGGGGAAAGAAACATCCCCATGGAACCCATGAAGCAAGGTCCATATTTGAATATATGGTCCCAATCTTCAATAGTTTTGAAAAGGAAAAAAAATATTTCCCACAATAGAAAGCAAAGGGATATTGCTCCGGGAAATTCTTTGAAATCCATTCCACAACATTCTGAGGATCGAGACAAATGCCTAAAAATTTACCAACTATACCATGCTTCGAAAAAATGATATAGTTTTGATTTTCCACAGAGTGCCCAAGTCCATACTGGGGATGAAATTGGCCCTTTTGGAAAATCTTCCCTAACCAGCGAAAGGGGAAGGCTTGCCCATGATGCTTCAGAATGACAACAATAATAAATTAGTTGTGACCAATCCACATGATGAACCAATAACCTCAATCGATTCAAAACAAGAAGTAACAGTGAGAAACCAACCATGACCATCAGAGAGCCACGTGTGATTCACCTTCACATTCAAGTGATGCACCAACAACAAAGGGCGGGGACTAGGGAAAACCCTAGTCATAGAGGATTCAACTCTTTTTCCCTAGTCACAGAGGATCCAACTCTTCCTCGTCATGATCTGTTTCTCTCTCAAGAAAACATTAGAATATCCATGTAAGATTATAAAATATTAAAATGAAACATTGTTCTTATTATCTCATTCAAATTTTCCATGCTTTGGTTTTATTGCTTATAAGTAATGGAAACAACAAATATAAATTTTAGGGTGAGCTCAATAGTATGTCCTTACGAATCCCATTCTCCCCATTTTTATTGATTGTCATTTCAATGCAGCCATCCTTGATGAGAAATTATAATGCAGTAAGGTACTCAACTATGATAGAAAATTATGATCCCTCAAAAGGAAGCTTGTCTAAAATAAAAAGTTTGTTTTGCAATAACCTCTGACATAAAATTTCAACTTTTATTACCCTATCATGATCCTTAGTTACATCATTGGTTATGAATATTTGGTCATCCATTCATGAGAATTATGAATCCTATGTTTTAGAGGAATTGATTATTACAAATAAATTAAAAATGTCCAAATGTAGGAAGTAAAAATACTCACAAAAGGTGAATATTTCTTCTATTTTAGAATATCTTTCATGTAGAATTTGATTTTCTTTATCATAGTTCACTTTAATTTTGGAGCCAATGTGTTAGGGTCCTACACTAACCTCTTTAAGTAGATGGATAAGATTCTATGTATTGAGGTCATCTCTAATAAATAAGTCCCATGTAGTAGATCTAATGTGAAAGAAATGATTGTAAGAATGATTAATAGTAGGCTTTGTGTAACACCCTCTAGCACCCCACCAAGCGCACATGCTCCCTTGGTGAGTTTGGAAATGTGATGGCCAACAAAGTGGGGAGGATGCGATCGGTTGGATGTTGCAACCATATTATAGGTGTGGGAAAGAGAAACTTGGGTATGCGGTCCCAAAGGGGCTCACAACCAACTTGCCTTGTGATGGATGTCATGAGGATGCGACAAGGAGACACTAAATTGGGTCGCATGGAAGCACAAATTCGGTTGATTGGGCTAGGAGAGAAGGAAAGCAAACAAACACACAAGGAAGTGGAACCATATTCTCTAGGTGGAATGAGGCACATTGATAGTTAGGTATGACCCCTTGCACATCTTGTGATGCGTTGGAGTCGGCTAAGTCACCAAAAGACATGATGGTTCAGAAAAATGTGATGGCTCATAATGAGGCAAGATCATATATATAGCCAAGGTGTGGATGAGATAGAGGCATTGAAAGATAGGAAGGAATTGAAGCATGAGAGAGAAAGTGAAGTGATGAAGAGATAAATCGACCAAGTGTTAAGGTAGAGACTTGGAGTGATTTGGTTGGCACATTATGGGGTGGATTGCAGGTCGGCGATGTGTCTTGAGGGAAAAAGTAAGGTGAACTCAGTTGGTGTGTTTGGGTGGACCATAGGATATTTAGAGAAGTTATAATGGTTAAATCTGTTATGGATAGTGGACGAATCAGTTGGACAAGGAAGAGAGAACATAGGCATGATTCGGTGTAGGAAAGTCGCATGACTTGTCCCAAAGCATTGTACCTTATGTAAAGTGAGCTCCAATCTATTATCTTTGTATATTTATAACCATACTTGAATATAAGAACAAAGTGGGTGTTAGGCATGGTTTTTTCCACCCAACTCTATATATTTCCTTCTCTACGGTGTCTCACATGTTTCTTGAATATATGCTTAAATTGTCTAAGTGTTGAAATATGTTAACATTATTTAAGTATACAACTGAGTTGTATAAATTTAGTGTGTGACTTGCATGTAGCTTAGAACCGAGTATGGGTATGTTCTAATTGAAGAGGTGTAGTCCGTATGAGGTACCTTTTTTTTCGTCAAGTCATCGAGTGAGAAACATTGTGGTGTCACTCATCCTGGAGAGGATGAAATTTGATGTTTTGGGTACTCTCTCCATGGGGAGGTGACAGGCAGTATCAAAGCAAGTTTGACAACGGTCGCAAATTTTGAAGAGAACACTTAGGAGAAAAATATGGTAGGTGGAGTTGTAGACAATGGTCGCAACTTGAGAAGGAAGTTTAGTAACTAATATTGGAAATACTTGCGAGCAATGTTGGTGAAGTTCCAACAACTGAAGGTTGTGGAATGTAGGTATTTCTTGGTTGCAATGGAGTTGGGAGAACCCTTGTATAGACTCAATATGGAGAATAATTTCATGCGATAACCTAAGTGTTATGGGATTTTTCCCTCGTGACTTTGGGTCATGCCACATTAGAGATTAACCAAGTAAAAAATGAAACCCTAACCTACACATAAGACTTGTAATGAAATATCTACTTTATCGGAGACAGAAGAAATTTTTGCACCTTGTATCCTTACATTTGGTGGCGTTCCCGTCTCTCGACCAATGTACTGCTCTTGACTCTTGCTTGATTTAACCTGCAAACGAAGATCAAGAAAGTGTTGCAATAAGGTAGTTATAGCATAAAATCATACAACTGAGGGATAGATTTAAATATGGAGAATGATTAAACATGCATAAACAAGTTGAATCAACACTACACAAGTATGGGGAAAAGAGAATTATTTATTAGCAATGGTGAAACAAGTGGTTACGACCTGACTCCAACCCTCGACACTGCCTGGAATCCAACTGCTTAGGTTCCTCCAAAAGTTCCTTCAAGCATCACTCAGCAATATTTCCCTTCCTTGGATGACCCAATAAGGATAGGAACACACCTGATGGCCATATAATGAAAAGGAAGTAAAGTTGGAACAAGGGTTCTAGGTTACAAGGATGATACTCAAAGGATGAAGGGGAATAGGGAGACTTGAAATTTCTTCAGCATAACTTTGCACCTAGGTTTTCCTCCTCGTCCATGCCCCCAAAGGTTTGCTTATTCCATCCTATAGAAGTTAAGTAGTTTGAATTCCATTTGGTATGGGCTTAGGGAGGTTGGGAAACGATCCCAAGCGAAATCCCAGCCTGAAAATGTAGAATTAGTTTATTTTTCACAATTTTTGAGGCCATCTTTGGTTTGTAGACTAGTAAGGTGCGGATGTTTGCATGTTGCACAAAGGTGACCCGTGGATATAAGAAAAAGCACTATTTTTTAAGTGAATTTGATGAGAGAACTTGGGATTTAAGATTGCAAGTTAGGGACAAGGACTAAACCATCTCACAATGAAAACGGTTTGGAAAATTGTGGTATAATAGATTCCCCCTAATGTGTGTGGTCAGAAGGTAAATTGATGGTCGAAATACATTATAACTCTAATAGGAAAGGATGCATTGAAGTAGAGACAAACAAAGGTTCTCGAAAAGCTAATCCAAGAATAGATATCGTCAACAGAGATCAAGTAAGAGTATTCTCTTCCCAAGTCGGGCATACCCATGCTTAGGAGGGATGTAAGCATGGTTGCAAAATCAAGTACACTACGGATCCATGGAATATAGATGAAAGTATGACTAATGTCCACGGCCACGAAAAATACACAGTGGATCCATGTGATATATATGAAGTAGCAAGCATGGCCTCGAGGAATACATAGTGGATCCATGTGAAAGTAGATCATAGCCACAAATAAATACACGGTGGAGTGATGTCTCAAAATAAAATACAAAGGATATATGGGACCAATAGTGTGAAAAAACTAATCCTATGCAAGTACCATGTCTGTGGGGTGGTACAATATATGTCAGGTAGGAGCACAAAATATGTGATGCTCCTACTTCACGCTAAGTCTTCAAAACGATCTGACACGGTATGAGTCTACACTATGTTAATAGATGTGTTGGGGTTCAACAAAGTGAGACACCATTTGATTACCGTTCATTGATGTATATCATTAAAAAACGTGAGACGACCCATCGATAATGATAATAGGAATCAAGGTACCATGGTACATTATAAAAAGTGTGAATAAATGAGTTGATGTTGAACACATGGTATAATCTATCGAGAAGGGGACATTGATGTACTCCCACTGTCAATAGTGATGGAACCTGCCACTGATGACTGCAATCCCCAAGGTACCAAATATGACTCTAGATCCCTATTCCAAAGAAATATGTGTTGAAGTCCATAGGAAGAGATCTGCTAGAAGGAATGCATTAAGGCATCCTCCATCATCCAACATGAGGGGTAGCAAAAGGCCAAATATTTGGAAGGACTCGGATGAATAGATTCTCTAAATAGTAGCCAATAATAAAAACTACTAACAAAGATGAAGAATCTATCACTGGGGTCAAATGGAAACCAACGTACCACATGAATCCCTATGTGTGATGATTGGTGTTGACGTCGAACACAAGGAAAACTGCTCACTCAACAACTAATGATGGTTTGTCATTTTTTGAGCGCAAGGTCACCTATAAATGATGAAAATAGGCCCAGGGTGATACTCTAGGTATTACTCTCATAGCAATGTGTCGGAGTCGATAAGAGCAGACCCACTAGAAAGAAAACAATGGGGACCTTCTATACTAGCACGAGTAAGAGAAATGATACTTGTGATAATGAGATGAACTTGACGGACTTGGGAAGGCCGACTTGAAAGGTCAAAGACTTACTGCAAAATAGTCAACTCATGCTAGAACTTCTCTTAAACAAAAGAATGACACATTATGTGACTTAGGAAGCATGACTATAAACTGGGATAGATTTGTGATACAAGAGGAACCAACAAATGCTCCATATGGTTGGAAGAATAACCAAGCAGGGGAGATTATGATCAACAATGATAAAAAGTCTCATAAAGCCATACTAAACCCAAAATAATGAGATATTGACTCAATATTGTGCTTTGTTCAAGGCCGACAAGACTGTTGCCAATAAAAAGACATAGACGATTTCCCTTTCCTTTTGGTTTTTTTATTTTTTTGTCTTTTTCATATTATTAAAGCATGAAAAAAAATTAAAGAATGTTATAGTATAGTGGAGGAAACAAGTGTTGTGGGAAAGAAAACTAGTTCCAAAGCGCAAGGAACATACTTATGCTCAATACAAGGAAGCATGTGCAGGATAAGAACACTTTGGGAATGTTTCCTCTAGGGTTAAGGTGTCGAGTCACAAAGGAATAAATTGTAAGGCTAGAAACTGGTAGGAATGGATAAGAAATTGGTTCAACAAGAGAAAGTCGAGGCCAACATTAGGCTGAAAAGCATGAGAATTTAATATGCAATGAAATTACAACTCAACAAAGTTTGGAAGCCCTTGGAGGTGATTTAGGAAGAAAAATATTGAGAGGAAGTCACGAGGCTTCAACGTAAAGACATGGTGGGACTAAAGAGGACTTTCGATCCTACAAATAAACTACAACATAGGAGTCAAAAGTTCCAGTGTGGTACTAAATAGGACACCCATGGAGAGGTAAGCTCTACCATTCATGAGTGACACCTTAAGCAGTTGGAAAGATATGATGTCACTAACGAATGGGGTTGACCCTATGGAAAATATATGTTCAATACAAATAGATGTATTATGAAAGTTAGATGGAGCCAACACTATATGTTAGTAAGGAATACAATACCTACTGAAGAGTTGGAAAAATGTTGTTATGAGAACCATATAATGGGGAGAGTCTCGTAGGTAATGGATAGAACAAGATTGAGTGGAATAAATTTGGTTTCAACACAAAGTCATGGTGAGACTAAATAAGACTCCCCAAGCCTAAGAAAACTTGCAGCATGAGCACTAAAATACTAAAGGGATTCTAAACTAGGGCGCTCGTGGAAGGTAGGCTCTACCATCAACGAAACAACATTCTTAAGAAGACGAAAAGGTTTTATCGCTCATTAATGGGATCAACCCTAGGTTAAGGTGGAAATGGAAATTGTTAATGAGAATATTGAGGGCATGTGAGACCTACTCTAAATGCCAGTTACATGAAAACATCACCTTCCAAAGTCTTGAAAAAGACTTAGTCAATCGATAAAAAGACCAAAAGTACCCAAAATAAAGCTCTATAACCTACAATGGAAACCACAGCACTATAATATAGCTTGATATTAGTTCAATTTATAGAAAAATAAGAGACTATGGGAAATGGGTTTCTAAAAATTATATAAATAAGGTTATTTTACCATTTTACCATATCATTACCATTTGAACCAAAATTACCAAAACTTGGAGAAAACCTTCCAACTTCACTTGGAGATTGTGGGAGCTTGAAGTGACCAAATTACGAACCATCTAGACCAAGTAAGTTCTCAATCCATTTCTTTCTTTTCCATCCATTCAATTTTAAATTTTTATGGGAAATTGAGGGATACCCGTCATTTTCTCCCCACAACTTTACGCATCTGTGGTTTTCCCCAAAGTGGCCCACAGATGTTCATGATTGGTAAAAAAATTAGCCACGAATATCTACGACTATCATAACAAGGACCCGTGGATGCCAAGGTAAACTTGAAAAAAAAAGAATTAATTTTCTTTCTTTTGGATTCTTGAGCAGGATGTTTGTTCATTGGAAGGAGCGCAAGAACGAATAGGTTGATCATGTGGTATTTGATGATGATGATGATGATGCCAAATAATATCTCTGAAAATGCATCATGTATAAGCTTTTCCAAATTGGTGGAATACAAGCTCAAAAGATATCGTTAAATCTCCTCATTGATTACTGGCATCGAGACGTAGAGGCATTTATGCTCAGTGGGAATTCATTGACCATCATAGTCGAATACATCTATTTCATCATCGGTTTGTCTCATAGAGGTGAAGTTTCCAACTTAACAACTCACGCTAGAGGTGGTCAGACTATAAATGACTACATAAATGAATACTGGGAGGATGGCATAGTGAAAATGGGTCACAATTTCCCATCAAGCATATCACCAACCTAAGTCTTAAGGTAAGTGCGCATTGTGGGATCTAACTCCTTGCACTTGGCTTCTTGGGAAAAAATGCAGCATGGGGTTGAGTGCTTGCAACCCATTATGTTTGATTGGAGTACTACAATTCTTTCTTGCATGAAAACTCAACTCACCGATTGCAAGTTGCAGAGAACAAGAATTTTGGGTTTGGCAGTTTTCTTTGCACATTCTTTTTCAAGAGAGTGCCAATAATGAGTGCAAAATCTCATGTTAGAGGACACTTACGACCATGGCCTACTATGGTACATTGGACTAAGTTGTTGGCCCATCTAGGAGGAGGGAAATTATTTAACCCTTATGATGATGACTTGTTTTCTTGGTGGGAATGCCAAGTACCCTTTATCAAGGATTATCCATATACCAGAATAGACTTCTCCAAAGATCCTGATGTCATCATTCCTTCTGGTGAAGAGATTCAAGGCATAGGTAACATTTATTTTTTTTTATCTAATTTTTGTTTTAGATTATATATTCTATCTACACAAGGAATAAAAACCCATATTTTTTGTGAGATCCATAATATTAACACATGTTTTTCAAACATGCAGATAGAGCACCAACGAGACCAGCCGACGTTCCACGACATAGCCATCGAGGGAGAGAAGAAGCAGGGCCTAGTGATGATGCGGCGAGGACCTTACGGAACATGGGAAGAAACCTGGAGACACTGACACACTCCATACAGATGGCCACTATAGATGATCTTCTAATAGGGATGAAACATCATGATGTAGGATTACCCCAAACATGGGTCCATCTATTATGGTGTTTGGCTATTGTTGTGGTTTTTTATGACAGAGCTCATTGGTCTCAGGCCTAGACTATTATATTCTAACAACACTATTTTGTACTTATAGACATTTGGGGCTAGTAGCCCAAGTTTTTTACTATGGACCACTTTTGGACACACACACACACACACACACACACACACACACACACACACACACACACACATATATATATATATATATCTTTGTGCATTATTTTTATATTCTACTTGCAAATGATAAATAGTTACATGTCTAAAATGTGTGTGTTATGAATGTGACAAATGTCAATCTAAAATGTAATTAGCATATGCATCAGTTACTATAATAGTGTTGAAATATTATAACTGTGAAGAATATTCTACTTATAATTGAATTATTATTATATAGATCAAAACCCCTTTTGTGGATTGATCATGTCATGTCTTGTCTAAGACCAAATCCCCTTTTCTGGATTGGTAAAACCATAATTATATGGTGGTGTTTGTAAAGTCGACCCCTAGGGATTAATAAAGTGGTTTTAACCACTAATTGAAGAATTCGGCCCTACTTGGTGAAAAGACATAACCCTAGCACCCCTCAGCTAGTATAAATAATAGAGGATGGTGCCTCATTCACTCACTCACTTAAATCACTCATCTAGTGCACAAGTTTTGAAGATAGCTGGAGTTACAAGAAGAAGGAGAGAGGCACATGCTCGGTCTTGGATATTCTTTGTAGTTTTTGTCTAAGTCTTGCCATTGTATTGGCTATATATTATTGAGGAATTTTTTGTTGGGTTTTCTCCTCCATGAGGGTTTCCCAGGATAAAACGATGTGTACCTTGTGATTGTGTTTCTTTCAATGATCCTGCTTATGCTATTATTCTCTAGTAAATTGAAAAGAACTTAATATCAACTCTAAATTTAACATGGTATCAGAGCTTGACTTAATAAAGCACCTTTCACTGGGTAACCAAAAACGTCATTGTAGTCGTACAAGAAAATTAGGGATTTTTGTTGGAAGAGAATTTATGACTAAAACCCATCTAGAAACGTTCGCCATACCCTAGCACATCATTTGGCAGCTTGAGCACACCTTTTCAGTGGCCAAAGCCTCCGAAAAGTCAAGACCTAGTTTTTACTGGTACAAGAAAACTAGGAAACCAGAACCAGTACTAGAAGTACCAGTCCATATTTTTGCAGGTCAAGTTTCAAGGGGTAAAAATTGAAATTTTTTAAAACATACAACTCCAACCTACTCGCCTCAGCCCAACGCATCTCTTGGTAAGTTCAGATTCAATTTCTGAGCACTTTCATTTTTTGGTCATTTTCCTAGCTCTAGGTCAAGATGCCTGCACGCACTAAGCTTGTTGACAAGTTAAAAGGTGTGGAAAACTTTTGTTCCTGGAAGTTCAGAATTGGACTTATTCTTGAAGAGAATGACCTTGCAAAGTTTATAAAATAAAATGTACCAGAACCCGAAGAAGAAGCAGCCAAAGAGAAGTATAAGAAGGATATGGTTAGGGCCAAAAGGATCATTGCAGAATCCATTAAAGATCACTTGATTCCTCACATGTCTTCTAAAATTACTCCAAAAGAAATGTTTAATGCCCTAACCAAAATGTATGAAGGAAATAACATCAACCGAAAGATGAACTTGAGAACCCAACTCAAGAATACAAAGATGCAGAAAGGAGAAACAATTCATGACTATTTCTCTAGGGTTTCTCAATTCAAGGAACAGTTAGAAGCAATTGGAGACAAACTAGATGAATATGAACTCATAATGACAGCTCTTAATTGTCTCACAAGACCTTGGGATGCCTTCATACAAACTATTTGTGCAAGAAAAGAAAAACTCCAATTTGATAGTCTATGGGAAGTATGTGTTCAAGAAGAAGCAAGAGTATCCAATCGGGAAGAAATACTATTAAGGAATGAGATTGAATATTATGTCTTATTTTCCACCCTCTTAGTATATGTGACACCTTCTAGAGGATGCTTGGCTCATAGACAGTGGTTCATCTAAGCACATGACAAGTAAGACTTTCCCCATAAAGTTTCACTTGGAGATGGTTATCAGTATCCTATCAAGGGAATGGGAAAATCCACCTACAAACTTGATTCAGGGACTCTGATTAAAATGAAGGATGTGCTTTATGTAACAGGTTTGAAAAATAACTTACTTTCTATCTCAACTCTAGATAAGAAAGGCTTCAAGGTTGCAATTATAGATGGTGAAGTTCTTATGCGGCCTAAAGGAAAAACCATAGAATATGCAATTGTTATTGGAACAGAATAAGGTGGCTTGTATAAGTTAAAAGGTCACTCATATGTAGCTTGAATCACTCCACTAAGATTCCATGTGAAATTTGGCATAGAAGACTAACTCACATCAACTACAAATCCTTGCCATATGTGAGCAAGGTAGTTACAGGTTTACCAGAATTCAAGGTTGATAATGAATGTGTATGCAAGGGATGTGCACAAGGAAACAACATAAAGAATCCTTTCCCAAAGAGCGATACTAAAGCAGAAGGAATCGCGGAGCTCATCCACTCAGTTATATGTTGTCCAATTCCATCAACCTCTCTAAGTGGATATGTATACTATGTGTCATTTATTGATGATTATTCTCACAAGACTTGGGTTTATTTCTTGAAATCAAAAGATGAAGTACTTGTAAAGTTCAATGAATTCAAAGCCTTGGTAGAAAATATCTCCGAAATAAAAATCAATATACTCAGGTCAGATAATGGAGGAGAGTACACCTCAAATGAATTTGGAATATTTTGCAGAAATGTCGGGATTAAGAGGGCTATCACCACTCCCTATAATCCTCAACAAAATGGTGTAGCAGAAAGAAAGAATAGAACAATAATGGAAGAAGTGAAGACTATGATCCATGATCAAGATATTCCAATGTACTTATGGGTTGAAGCAGCAAGAACAACAGTCCATATCCAAAACAGATTATCCCACAATGCACTTGGATTCAAATCCCCCAAAGAAATGTTATCGGGAAAGAAGCCAGAAGTAAGACATCTCAAAATATTTGGTTGTCCAGTGTTTTTGTTGGGTATGTGTTATATTCTTTGCGCATGTGTGTGTGTGGGTGCGTCAGATACGACAACTGCGTCTGACGATCCCTTGCATGTGTGTGTGTGTGGGAACTTTCCTAGGGGGGTCCCAGGGGGGGGTAGGTATGCCCCCCCCTGGTTACGTGCAGCGCCCCGAAATTTTTTTTTGAGGCGGTTTTTGCTATTTTTAGTGGATTTTGCTATTTTTAGCGGATTTGTAAATTAATCCCGGATTAAGGGATTATGGTTTTGGTATCTACGGAATACCTAAAAACATTGTATATATTGTATGGCGAATGGTGGAATTCGATATAATGAAAATGAGAAAGGTTTTCCTGGTTGAGGGTTTCCAGTATAAAATCTTTGTGTACTCT
>JASDQU010218324.1:0-18061 GCA_032191745.1 Picea mariana | reverse complement strand
ATTGTTGAACCGGATAATTGTAATTAAAGAATTTCTCAAACAATTGATTGATTGTTGTCTTTTATAAAAGACTAGTCTTGCTGACTGGATTGAATGCATACATAAACTACTAAAGGATGACAGTTTTGATTATTAGTACATGCCCAAGATTTTCATGTACTAGCTACACATCCATTTCTTGTACATATACACTAGTATGTATGAGCTTTCTTGACTTACTTATTGTTAATGTCAGTTACTTGTTATGAATGTGTGAACCATGTTTCTTTTCCTTTGTACCATAAGATGCCTTAACTTCAGGACGAAGTTTCCTGAAGGGTGGGTGTGTGTAACGACCCTAGTTGGATAAATGTTTAAGAATTATAAAGTCAAAATTAATTAGGGGATTAATTGTCTTAACAAGGTATTAATTAAACAAAGATTGATCTAATGATATTAATTAAGTAAGTCATCAATTAATTAAAGGTTATAATTGTGATTAATTAATTAATAATTTAACTACAGATTACATTTGATGACATGAGTAATAAATTTAAGAGATTAATAATATATGTTATTAATAGGTTACGTACCCAACAAGGGATAACCTGTTAATCCTGAGAAGATAAAACATTAAAGGCAGGTTCAGGGACATTAACGAGGGCAGGTAAGGGAGTAAAGGCATGAGTCATTGAAGGAGGAATAAGGGAGGTAGGTAGGTTTACGTGAGGGGTATTCTACAGGAGACGGGGGAGGAGGGTGTTTGAGGACTGTTGGATTTGCAGGGAGCGGAGAGTTTCTGGCAGTGGCATTTTGATCAGTTGAGGCACCGGGTTGCTGGAGGTTTTGGGCATGGGGGCCAGGATATCCATAGATATCTTGGAGCTAGGTAGTTTTCCTAGTTGGAAGGAAGGATAGTAGGTTTGGGCAGTGTTGGTATGTGCATCAAGTAGCAGGAATGCAACAACAAGGCAGCCAGGCGACAGAAATTAGCATCAGAACCAGGTAAATTGTTAAATTATGTATTGTTTCATTCTTCCATGAAATCATTAATCATTGATAAATCTAATTTACTGAAGTTTCTGTTATGAAAATCAATATTATGTTATGAAGTTATTGTCTCAGTTTATGAAATAAATTTCTTATGAAACAATGTGATGTTTAAATCTATTTGGTTGTTACACACGATCTTTTGGCAATCGTTAAGAAGTTTGTGACTTGCGAAGGTCGGTATGGATTGGTATTTCTGTATCATCTTCGGTTATTGATGAATTTTATAGGCTATCCCCTGAATATGCCACATTATTTATTGCGTATTCTGTACAAGATGTCAAAACGATTCAAGCATGAGAAGGCTGATAGCAGCCTTTTTCATCACTGCTTGATCAAACTCATTATTGTCCACCATTTGAGGCTTAGTGGTGATTGTTGGAAAGCCTTCCTATCAAGGAATGTCTTTGCCACCTCTGAGTCTGTCCAAGTGGACAAGGTTGTGGTTAATGAAACTCTGGTTGGACCAGTTGTGCCATTTCACATCCTTCTACCCCCTGTCAAACCCTCAGATTGCCCCGACCTGGACCTACCTGATACCATGGCCAACCCATGTGCTAAAGACAATACTAAGGCCATCAAGAAGCCTATGAGGAAGAAAGGCAGAGGTGAAACTGCTGTCAACAGCAAGGGCAAGAAAAATGCTCGATGGATATCGAGATGTGCTAGGAACAAACCCAAGAGAAACGTTGACCAGAAGCCAATAGTGTTGAGCGATGACTCAGACTCTGAAATTGAATGATTCTTAGCTGAGGAATAACCCTATTCTCATGGACTCTGCTCTAAGGTACCTTATGACTATGTTTCTAACCTACCTCTGTGCCTCAAGAATGACCCAAACTACCCGGGATTCAAGCTGCACAAGGAAACCCCTGGTAACTTGAACAAATCCTCGCTTGTGATGCCACAGGCCGATCAACCATTGTGAACTCAATGTAATTCTTGGATTGAATGTTATTACACAGATGTCCCCCTATTGCAATATAATATCAAATCGTTAGAGGAACGAATTACAGTGCTGTCAAAGGAGAACAATAGGCTACAAGCCAACCAGAAGAAACAAAAAACCACCGGTTCAATTGTCTTCAGAAACGTCAAAGCAGCAACGGCCTTTGTCAATTCGAAATTATCATGACCGAGTTGTTTTCTTACTGCCCAGGTATGTATTTCGACATCGATTTTTCTTTATGAGTTTGCTTGAATTAATTTAACAGATTGGGTTTCCTTTTGATTAGCTCTGGTTGTTTTTAATAAATTCAAAACAATTCTGTTGACTTTGAATTTTCAGAAATGATTTTGTTATGGATCATGTGTGGAAGATTTGTTTTGCTAAACTCGGACACAACTACGATTTGGTTATGCAATTTTTTTGTTCTCAAATTAGTATAAACAACTGAGTTGTTTTCGATTCTGTTTGGTTTGCATTTGAAACAATTCTATAGATTTGAATGAGGGTAGTAAATCGGTTTGTTTTCGTTTATTTTGTTCGAATAGATTTAAGGAATGATTTTGTTTTGCTTCCATTTTAGATGATGATTGCATCCGACCTGTACATGAGATTTATTTGCTAAAATCAGACACATCTATTTTTTTTTATTGATACGATTTAGCATATCGATTGTGTCGGCTCTAATATAGTTCAATTTATTTCTTATGGTTTGATTTTGAAATGATTCCGTATGCTTGAATTGGCATGATCCTTTACGTATGCAATACATCAATATCAGTGATTGGTTTGATCAATACAATGTAATCTATTAAATCGAAAAAACAACTCTTTTAGTTATGGATTTAAAAAAACGATTTTTTTTATGGCTGAATTGACATAAATTATTGCATGAAAAATTTACTTGATCAGTTACAGTTTGTGTCGATTGGAATTGATTCATGAAAATGGTTTCATTGGTTTTGAATTGTTTAAAACAATTTTGTTTGCTCTGAATAAGAGTTGTGTGACATATCGTACATATCCTGTTATCATTTGATTGATTCAATTACGATTTCTGTTTGTTTCAAATTGGCATAAAGATTTGGTTACTTCTGGCATGAGCGATTTGCTTTATGTTGATTTAATGATTGAATATTTGGATATATTTCTGTTAGTTTTAGATGGATTTAAAACGATTATGTTTTCAAAATTAGACCAGCTACAGAATCGCAAGATTCTGTAGCTAGTCTTAAAATTTAGATTTTTGTTAATTTTATCAATAAAATATCCTCTAAACTTGTCTATTCTTGTCCACTTTCAGGTGCATACGAATTACAATGATCAATTGGGCATGCTGTGGCAATTTAGGAGATACTTTTATGATATGGTTTTGTTATAGGCTGTTAGCTTTAGCCAAGAATAGAGACTTGGGATATTATCCCCATATTTTTTGTAAACTATTTTGATAATTCCCACAGGGATGTTTTACCCTTGGGCCTTTATAAACTCATTATTTTTGTAATGAAACAATCATCGATTGTCGGGAGAACTAGACTATGGATTTATAGTACAGACTGGGATGAAAGTTGATGTTATTACAACAGCTTTAGCTTTCAATATATCAAACTTTTATTTCAAGTTTTCTTCATATCGGTTTGCAATCAATTATCGACTACTTTAGCTATCATAATTCTTTGCAGGTTGATGTGATTTGGTTTATGTTTTATCCATATCTGATCTGTCTTATTTTAAAAGTACATCATTTACTTTGTTTCAATTTAATGAATAAAGGTTTATCTTCTTCGTTAATTGAACTGTTCTGTACAAATCTTTGCACATGGATTTATCTAACTGCAATGATTTGTAAATTATAAGATTGTTGTCCTTTTTATGTCTTGTTTGTCCTGTCATTATATTTGAAGAACACAACTGCTTCTTGTTTACGAGAAGCTTGTGAAGAATCTGGTGCAGGTTTCCTCCCACCGAACAGCTAAATCAACTATTGCATACAGGGCAAACCTGAAGCATTATTTCAAGTCAGTTTGCTATTTGTTATTTGATAGTTAATTTATTAGTGTTATTTGAGTAGTTTAGATAGATATATGTATAGTTTAGATTTATAGTTAGAATTATTATTTTAGTTTCTTAGCTTAGTTAGTTTTTGTTTAATTTATTTCTTATAAAAGATTATAAAAATCAAAAAATAATATCTTTGCTGTCTTAGGACAGTTTACAAATGATTTTTGAAGGTTTTCATTTAAATCTGTGATTTGTAAACATTGTACATTTATCTAACACTGTTGATAATTGAACATTTAATTTCATAAAATTATTGCTGTATAGTATAGATAATAGTCTGTATATATTTATTTTAGATTTGTTTATTAGTTTGTTTTAGTTATTGTTTTCATTTAGATTAGTTCCTTAGTGTAGTTTTCTTTTGTTTTCTTAGAACTTAGATCGGCCAACGGAGCCGCTAAACCCGTCAGGGTGGATCATCCCAAATGGCTTGGGTTATTTAGACAACCCCGGACCGGATCCACTCTTCCAGTTGGCGAGCGTTCATTTTCTCCCGTCAACAGGGCGCGAAATCGTGAAGTCCGAAAATTGAGAAATCCCACTAACCTTTAGATCGAGGGGAAGAATTCGGTAGCAATGTGAGTTGTTGATCTAAGGATCCATTGGGGACCCTTCCCAACCATTCGATCAACTAGTGGAAGGAAAACTTAAGTACTTCGACAAAGTATTGCTTCAAGAGTCCAAAACTTTGCAACTCCGAGACATTAGGGCTCTGGGAGAATTGAAATGTTGGTACACGAGCCAAATGCTGAAGCGTCGAAGGCTAGAGTACATGGGGGGAGTTATAGAAATTTGGAACTATGGCACTTCAGGAGATGTGAGGATAAAGGATGGTGCATTAAGTGTCGAAGTGCCAAAATCCCTGAGTGTGGTGTCCAACCTTGGTTGGACAGGGAACATATGCCATGATTATGTGGCATGCCTCGATAGTTCCACATGGCATTGTGGGATTGGACGTGAATTTAGTGTGGGACCCTTGTCAAGTCTCAACCATGGGTTGATTATGGATGAATCTCAGCCGTTATATTTAAGGGTGTATAACATCTCCACCATAGATTCCAGAGTGGAAAGAGTCCTCTGAACATTGGAACTCTAGGAAGTTTGTAGATTTGTACAAGAATAACAAAGGGGTCGAAGGCATGTTACCCACAAAGGTCCGTGATATATTCCCCTACAACTGCCCCTCCAGTGGCCATGTCATCGGTAGAGGATGGTGATTGAGGGTGTGCCAGTTCCATGGTAGGATGGTATGAATGAAGTGAAGCCACGTGGGCACCACATGGCCTTTGACCAACGATACCCTGAGAAGTTCAGGGAGTCATAAAATTTAACTCAAAACTCGGTTCTGGACATGTTTATAGTCATTGGAAAGCTCTCAGAGAGAAGAAGGAAATAGTGCACTTATTCGAGGAACTCAAAGAAGTTGTAGGAAAGTGGAAAATTTATACCCCATCCCTTAAAAGACTACTTAGGGGGTCAAGTGTGTGACACATTGGTATCAGAGTAGGAAGCAACACTTGTCCTTCTTGGGCGCATGAAAGATTCAAACAACTTTCTTTTCTTAAGAAAACAATTTTTTAAGGGGGAGGGAACCATACCCTATGATGCAGGAGCATCCTTCTTCCAAAACCTTGTATATTTGGTAGAGACCTAGGGGGTCTTTCATTTGTTAGGAAGTTGTTTTGCTAAGTTTGTTTTATTATAATTTCTTGATTTTAATAGTAATTCTAGAATATTTGAAAGTGAGGGTTGGATCATGGAATAAGTGTGCAAGGGTCGTTAGATTTATTTACAAAAACCCTGAAGAAGTCCTGACCGTCAAATCAAGGCCATATTATTTCCCAGTTGTGGATCAAGAGAAGAGAAGAGTTGCATTTCAAGAATATTTGGTCGCTCGTCAAAATGTAAAATCAATGGTGGAAAGATAAAGCATAGAGTAAAGTTGCATGCATGTTAATTTTCAGGAGGTAGCACGCCATAGATCAAGATTGTTGGTTGTTTTGGAGATGTGTCTCCATAGGATCTATGTGCGCAATGGAAATGGAGCTAATGAACTATCATGTTGAAATGTGAAAGATGTAGATCTCACAAAGAGATTAAATCATGAATGTAGATTCGGGCCAGTGTTGAAGTTATAGTTTAATCCCCCATTTATGTAGTGCTTGGTCATAGTATTCGTTCAAATGGAAGATAAGAGCTCTAAGGAAGTAAGTGTCAAGTGTTTGAGCACTCGATCATAGAAATTGATCACATGTTTGAAGGATAATAAATCATATATAAAGTTTTTATATATACGACAAGTTCCTTTTTAGGTTGTGTTATGGTTCTAGTCATTGGTCACAACAAATAAGGTAAGTGCATGAGGGATTAACTTGTTACATGTTATTATATAGATCCTTGGACACCCCATTGTGGGTTTAATTTGCAACCTAGGTGAGTAAAGGTTAACTAACTATGGGTAAGACTTGTAAGGTCGCTATCACCCTACCCTATCTCTCAAAAAAATAGTTAAACATGAGGCCTGGATGGGCCAAAACTCAGCCACATGACTGGTATAACAAGGCAAATAAAATCCTGTTAGAAAATTTCACCTACATTGGAGAGGTTTATCTGTTATCTGCACAAGCCCCTTGTTTGAGGTTTCCTTTCAGAAAACTCTTACAATAAAAAAAAGGTTACAGGCGGATGTGTAGTAGAGGGAGCATATTGTTTCTTTATTAGTATGACAACTACTCCTACAAGAGTGAGATTATGATGATAGGAACCAACAAAAATATTTGGATGTGAATGGGCTTAATAGGTTGTGAGGCTTCCTACAAAATTGGGCAATTGGATTCTCTAGAAACTGTTAGCACTCTGTAAAATTCATTTAGCTGAGAAAATGAATGACAGAGGAAACCGACAAACCAACTTTGAGGCCAAAAACTAGCCTTTCCGACCTGGACAGGGATATCTCTGAGACTTCGTCTCTATACAGGGTATGGCTTTAAATTATCGGCTAGATTTAACACTTCTATATGATATTTCTAGTTCTATTGGCAAAAGAAAACAAGACCTTGGCCTATGGAGTCGATTTGAGAAAATGATATAAATAAATGACTTAGTGACTGAACTTGAGAGGATAAAGGCTAAGTAAGTAATAGTCTTTCAGTTAAAAATTGTTGTGTGTGGAGAGAGAAAAACACATGAAACAACTCGGAGCACTGTTGGGGATGAATTTAGAGTTCACTTAGAAGAAACACAGTTGTCTAAATGGCACGAATCTAGAGCACCGCACGGTGAATTCTAGATTCAAAATCACATTTCGATTTAGACAAAATATAGATATGAATATAAAGAACACAGGAAAGTACGTATGCAAATAAAGAATACAATACATCAAACTTCTACCATTAGAATCATTTCATCAAAGCTTCATGACCTTTTCATTAAGTTTCAATCGAGTTCAAAAGCTACAATCAATAGTCACTTTCTACACCCTTTTTCCAACCAACCCGGCTTAGATTTAAAAGATGAAATATATATACCAAGGTCCTTTCCAGCTCACCATTTTGAATCCCAACCCCTTTCCCAAAATAGAAATAGTTACAAACATAAAATGACATGTTTCACTGATTTCTTGCTTTTTAGGAGGAGAAATTATGAAAAATAGGCTTCAAACTTGTAATTCTCAAATTGTAATAGTTGTGTAAAATATGATAATTGTTTTTGTAGGTAAGCTCGTTTTAGAGAAAAACATCTCTCGTTTTATTGAAATTCATCTCTGGCTGGCCAGAATACGTGTCGCAAAATCATGTCTCAAATAGGAAATCATGAAAACTGAAAAATAGGGCTCAAAGATTCCTTCGAATATCCTAATCCGTGACACTTTTTTCAAATATGAGAGAGGTTGTTATTATTTGGTTTTTCCTCGACCAAAACCTCTTGGGGATTTTCAAAATTCCTCTTCAGTTGGTCAAAATGTTATATTGAAATTGAGAACTAAACCAATCATTTACACAGTGTGCCTTGTAGCATGTGCACAGGAAAATCCTATGTGTGACAACATTCTCTATGTGACAATATCCTCTGTGTGACAACATCCTCTACATGAGATCATACTCTGGTTGACAAAATCTTGTGGACGAGAAAATCCTCTGCGCGAAAACATCCTCTGCACGAAAACATCCTCTGTGCGACACCATCCTCTGCACGACAACACCCTCTATGCTACAGCATCCTTTGCATGACAACATCCTCTGTGCTACAACCTCCTCTAAAAATCCTGTGCGTGACAACATCCTCTACACAAAAAAATCCTATGCACAACAACATCTCTACGCGACAACATCCTCTGCGTGACAACATCTTTCGCGCGATAGCATCCTCCGCGTGACAACATCCTTTGCATGACAACATCCCATGCATGAAAAAATCCTCTGTGCAACAACATCCCATGCATGACAACAATCTCTACACGGAAACATCCTCTGCGCAGTGCGCAACAAATTTTGTAGCGCACAATTTCAAATGGAAATGGAAATAATAAATGATAAAGATTCATTTTGAAACGAACCCTTGGAGATGTTAGGTGATGCCAGGCATAAAACCGATATTGGTGCTAACATGCATGACTTTTCAAACTGAAAAACCTAACAAACCTCTAACCTTAGCTATGAAAATCATGGTGATTATTTATTTGAGGGGTCAGACCCTTACGGAAACAATTCCTCATGGTTAAAGGAATTGAACATGAAGTGATAGGATCCGCGGAAATAATAAATTGCTACTTTAATAAACAAGAATAATCCTTGTATGTATAACCCCTCATGACTAGGGGATTGATGGAAATTGTAAGGTCAATTTACTTGACCTATGATGAATGAAAATTGTTGTTGGAATAACCCAGTTAAACAAGTAAAAGGGAAACATATATAATGAGAAAAAACTTGATGAAACAAGCAGTGGAGTGACATGAGAAATTTCAAAAGCTCATGGTTGTGCTAAGGGAGCGTGTATCCCTATTAACTTAAGGGTGTGTCTATGCAAGAGGTAAGCTAGTGGAATGTATCTGCACTATAGGCATAAGAGAAATTATTGGTGCACAAGGATATGCTGAAATGCATATGGAAATTCACGAGGGAATGGAATACATCCTCCTCAAGTAGTTACTTAAAACAAAACTTTCATGACTCTTCAGAATAGAGTCAACCATGCATCCATGGTATTCATTAAATATTGGCAAGTGAAATTATTGCCTTACATTTGACTCATTCATGAAGTCACATCGTTCCTTTAGTATACATATACTCATACATCATACATGTGTATCACTTGCACATTTAATATCATTCATTCATATCTAGTTGGTCTTAATATCATTCTTCATATCAAGCAACTTTACCATGCATTAAACCCATGCACTCAAGCATATACAAACATAGCTAAACATTGATAATGGAAGCTCATTGCTTGCACCTTTTCCATGTCTTTCATACACATGGACATATCAGACTTCCAAATCCTTCTCCCAAGGATCTTTCTTCCATTCTTATGAAAACCACCATAGAGATACTCAACACTGAGCTTCCCTCTTTGTTGAGAGCTTGTAGTCATTCACATGATATCCACATGGAAAGTTTAATAGACATAATGATAACTATGTCCCCCTTTCCAAATGACAACAACCAACAAGAAGGAAGCTTTTTCCTCAACTAATATAAAATTATTCAAAAACCCAGAAATACCATCTGGGAAATTCCAATAGTTCCCAAGGCAATAAGAAAACTTATCAAGCTTTTTTTTCATGCCTCAAAGTATTTTTTTCTAACAACCATTTATTTCAGCAGAATCCTGTATTTTTAGATTCCCTCTCACTACTACTTGAGCATACCAAGCCATACCAAGCCATACCTTATATGAATACCATCCAGTCAACCTGACCCATTGGTCATATAGAAGTTCCCCAACACTTCCTTTACCACATTCAAGATCAACATTTCATTATCCATTTTACCTCATCCTTAACATCATCATCATTTTACTTATGCTACTATAGTCATATCATCACTAACCCTATGATCTATCACCTCACCTTATTTCACATCCAATTAAAGACCATAATAAGTGTGTGTGTGTGTGTATGTATACATATGCATTTCAATAACATGTGTGTGTGTATACATGTATGATGTATGAGTATATGTATACTAAAGGAACGAAGTGACTTCATGAATGAGTGAAATGTAAGGCAATAATCACACTTGCCAATATTTAATGAATACCATGGATGCATGGTTGACTCTATTCTAAAGAGTCATGAAAGTTTTGTTTTAAGTAACTACTTGAGGAGGATGTATTCCATTCCCTCATGAAAATATAGTATAAATTGATGAAAGAGTAAATGAGAAGGGATGCTCCATTGTCATGATTAGAGGAAACTTGCTTAGGCTTTTAAAGGATGGATGTAAATGGTCATGAACAATCATGAACTAACTAAATTTCAATAGATACATATAATACAACTATAAGTGTGCCTATAGTAGACACACAACATGTTGAAGAATGTAGTAAGAAAACTGCATGAAAGCACAATGGGATAATGTGCATATGTAATTCAGAATGCATCATAAGAATGCAAGTTTATATTCCTTATGGTACATTTGGAAAACAATTGAAATAAAAAAGATGAAGTTGAATCAAGGTTGAGGCCATCACATATAGTGATGGATATGCATTAAGGAAGTTGCATGTGTAGAAATTTAATGACAAAATCAACAAGTACTAAGTTCTATCATACACTTAGCAACATAGAGATAACTTTATTAAATGAACTCTGATATCATTCAGAAAATACCATAAGTGAAAATACACATTTCTAAGAAATTTTGTAGCGGAATAAACCCAATGAACAACAATCACTCAACCATGAAATAAATTTTTTTTTAGGAAATGCCAAGGAAAACTCCAATGTAGGGAAACCCAATGAGAGAGAGAGATTTTATTAGCTTCAGGAAAGTATATATCAGCAGCAAGATTACATTTAAAACCAAGAGAAATCCACTTACAACACCCAAATTTTCCCCCACAAATTCTTCCTTGGAAAATGTGGCAAGTCCGTACTGTTGTATGGCCCACCCAGAAAAACACCACCTCGAAATCTATGCCACAATTTGTTGTACGACTTGATCTGTACAACCCTGCTGCAACAAGAAAAACCCTCAAAACAACCTTGAAATCCATGCCTCTAATGCCTTGATTTTCATGCCCTGTTTCCCTTTCTATACAAACTGTACGGATCGGTATAGTACGACCTCCAAAAACAACAATAAATATCAACACACACACACACATAAATTTTCCTTGGGAAATGTTCCCAATCTCCCTTGGGATATGCACCATCCTTGCTACCTACTTTCCTCTTCTCAATCTCTCTCGAAAAGCTCTCAATCTCCTCTTCTATTCATTGTATTGCACACTACCCTAGGTATTCTCTTATAATCTGAAAGTGACCCTTCACCTTCTCCAACCCTAACTCTAATGGCCAAGATCCAATCTTTCATTTACAAGATCAAGGGACATGATTCATTCCCTCCAAAATAAATCACTTTAAAATATTAAAGTACATTTTCACTTTATAACATAAGTGCACTTTATGAGATAAAGTCACTTTAATATTAGAAGGTGCACTTTATTAAAAAGTCACTTACATAAAATAACCACTTTATCACAACGTTATAAAATCCCATTCGAAAGTCAAGTGTCTAGTAGTGTAGTACAAGGTTACTTCAACATACAAGACAAACATGTGGAGTACCTCCTGAGCTAAAAAGATAATAGGATGTTGAAGGAGTTCCCTATGGAGGAACTATGTAAATACTTTATCAGGAGAACAAAGTCACAACCCTAATGATTGTTGAGAATTGAGAACTGGGTTGCAAGCCTACACACACACACACACACACATATATATCAGATTACATTCTAAAACATAATGCATGAATGGAAGACTAACAAATGAACATTGGACACTCTGATAACTAAATGGTAATGTGCAGGAAGCACATGTTCATAATTCATTGTGCACAAAAAGTGTGTTGTTGTAGCATGCTAATTTATCCAAAAAGGTTAAGGTAAACCTAACCAAGACTGTTCGAGGAAAACTGAAGGGAGTAGATTGCATAAGAAAAGGAAAATAAAAAAAAAAGTATGTTTGAATGAATAAGCTTGGCTTATCTGTGTTAAGTGAAGGCATCAAGGCCTTGGAAAATAATTCAATTGGACTGAAACTCCACGATTTTGTAGAAGGATTTGGACAAAGGAAGAGTTCATTGACTCCTTTCTTGTTGATTATTGTATTTCTATGGTAAAAGAGGTTGATTTATTGATGTAGAAATAAATTGTAGATGTTGGGAAAGACAATTACCAGTGATGGACAACCTCAAGTAGAGGATGGATACAAGCAGGTTGTTGTTGAAAATTGTTGAAGGGACTTTAAAAGTGTCCATAAAGAACCATTGATGAGGTAATATCAGAGAGGGTGTTGGCATCCATAAAAGGTATAAAAGCGTACATTCCTATGTCGCATAAGGTATGAAGGGATTTGGTAAGAGTCCCCTCTGAATTATTTTATTATCTAAATGGTATGAATATATTTTTGAGAGGTTGTTATGCCATTGATACCGAAGAAGGGTATGATTCAATAAAGAAGATATTCTGAATGATAGAGGTATGAACCTACAGAAATCAAATTGATTTATAATCATTGCAAGAAAATTCATGAATAAGTAGTTTCATGGGTAGATTGACCAATCAAGAGTGATTGGGAACAAAAGTGCTCATAGGCAACACACTAAATTGAATGCATTGAGGAAATGCATGCTTACATAAGAGGGAAGACAATAGATTTCCAATTAAGGAAGGATGACCTTCCAATACTCTATCTGAATTGTAAAGGTGTTAAAGAAAGGAAGTGAGTGGGCATTAGTATTGGCACCACTGGTTACCAGTAAGGAAAAAAGTGTTTAGATGCAACCATATGCAACTTGGGTTTCATATTATAATATGTTAAATTGAGGACATGATCATTTTATAGAAGGAAGCGTATTTTTGTTTCAATAATGAACGAGAATGAATAAGCCTTATGGTGAAGATGTTGGTTGAGCTCCAACACACCATGGAAAAGTGCTTGTCATAAAGTGTGGAAAACTTGAAACCATTGCAAGGGTGCATTGGGTATGAATGTGGCCATGAACATTGGCCCATTGATTAAAGCCATTTGATATTTTAATTTTCATTTTGAAAATTTGGTATGATGAAATGATGCAGGCGTAAATAATGATATTTCATTTTTCATTGTACCATTGAATAGATGAAAATAATTTTGTTGTTAGTATGCACAATTTTGAATATATAATGTGCATTAGAACTAACAACTTGTTTGGCTATGTGAAGATGGATTTACAGGAAGAAGGGTCTTGGATATGGGAGAATAAGTAAGCCCATAAGGAAGACCAATGCCTGCTGAGCCAAACCAATATCAAAAGGAAAATATCATACTTTTGAATCTGGTTCCTGTGTGGAACAAGTCTGGAAATTAAATATGAAAAATGGAAATCTGTGGTTGACAAATTTGCAAGAAAATTCTGAATTGAAATTGATGATAACAACTCATAGTTACTATATGCATGTGACATAGATGAGATGATAATTCTATCCTAGAGGGACAAAGAATGGTTGTCAATCTGGAAAGCATGAAAAATGATGTTGGTGAGACATGGGAACCCTTTGGTGAGCGATGATCGCCTAGAATATGTTGTGTTGTGGTAACACAAGCTAGAGGGATTCCTTGATAGAGATAGTTAGAGGGATGTCTCAAGAGTAAACTCGATGAAGTCTCTAAAAATTGTTCTTGTGCGAGAAATCCTTGGAAATGAAATATGGATCACCCAAGGAACTCTATAATAGAGAAGGGGATGCCTGAGCATGGGCCTGGAAGGTGAGTAACCACAAGGAAGAGGAGAATTTTATAATTCTTGTAAATTATTGGTTGGGATCATGCACGTAATGGGGATGTCAAAGAAAACCGTGAGCCAAGTTAACGAGACAACCATATGGATGCAGATCCATGAACCACATAGATAAGTATTTTTTTGGATTATGAAATTTCCTCTTAAATTATGAACATTAATAAAATGGTTATGCACAACATTATGAATTGACATACTTGTTTCTCGAAATGTTGTAGGCATACGATGAATGTTGAGGATATGGAAAAGGACCAGACTATGAGGGAAAAGAACAAGGTAATGTTGAATCAACTAAATGGAAAAGGAATGACAGGTGTTATTGAGAAATAACATTGAGGATGGTGTTCCTTTGAAGGGGGAGGGGATTGTAATACCCCTGTTTCCCATAGATTGTAATTAATAACTACTTATGATTACCATGCCATGACATGTGAACAATGTAAATGCATTAATTTTTAGATTTCCAACAACTAACTGTGGGGGTGAAGCCTTGAGGTACTAGCCATGATACCACTAAAGGAAAGAGTGAGGAAACATGTAGAGAGAGTTCATCATGCCAAGATGACCCAATCCTATTTGCTGAAATATTTGATCTGGAATAATAAGCCTCACCCTGATCCCAAGGAAATATTAGTTAATGAGAAAAGGACTAGTGGTTGAAAAACCAACCACCCTAATGAATGGAAATATGGAGGGCCTGGCTGAGAAGACATAAAATTTTCATCCCGAAGTACGACATAGTGCATTCTTTCTGTAGGCATAGATTGACCCGAGTTCCTTCTGGCAGAAGAAAGAGGATAGGTCCAGAAACTTCCTCGGGGGGAAGAGGAGACACGAAGGGGTTTGGAGACCATTAAAAAAGAAGAATAAAAAACGAGGATCTTTGGTTCTAGAGAAGAACTGAAAAACTAAGATGTTCTGGTCACAAGAGAGACCAAACAATATTTTCTAATCAAGTTAATAAACAGAGTTGTGTGATTGAGTGAGCGATCATGACAGGATCACTTGCATGGTGGATAGAAAAATAGATTGCTATCTTCTTCTAAGAAATAGAGTGACCTCCAGGATCTTGTAGAAGACCCAAGGAAAAGAGAGAGAACTCCCTAGTGGTATCATGGATTGGAACGGGGGTGGCTAGAGTGGTAAGAGTGAATGAATCTGAGCCTACAGTTGGGTGGAAAGGTGAACACCCACAGTCAGATGGAAACTAAATTCCAATTTCAGATAAGTGTGACTCTGAATGTTATATTGTCTTGACTTGTTATAGTATGAGATAATTTTAGCTAGATGATTCCATAATATTCTATATTTTTTGGATGTTAGATAATTGTGACTCTCGGGTTTGGCCGAATCAATATTCCGAAGTAGAGTTTGAATATTATCTCATGTCAATGGTTTTCTTCTTACTTTTGTCTAGAAAAGGAAAACTGTCAGTAATTGGTTTGTAAATTAATTTGGGGAATAAGGATTTGTCCTTTGTGTTGGTTATAGAATCCTCAAAGGGATTTCTCAAGGATCAATTTCACAAATATAGAGTTGGGACAAACTCTACAACACTGTTCAAGTCCCGTCCATCCCTCAAATTTCCTTTTCCATTATAGAATTCAAGTTCTGTGAATGGAAGGAGATTCCTTAAAACCATTTTCTTGTCCAAGTAACCTCAGGCTTGAGTCCATATAATTAACCAAATATTGTGTAATATTTAAGAGTATAGCTCTTTGAGGCTTGTCAAAACTCCATCAAAACCTCATATGACTAGGACCCTGGAACCCAGTGCTACACTCAAAGGGATCTAAGCCTTCTTAGATTTGGTACTTCGGAGGTACGGAGCTATAGTATATTAGAACTTCACAAGACTCCAAATTTTTCCAAAGGAAACCGATCGAAATGGTGACTAGATGGCTGACCGACAACTCACGATTTCCTATCTGTTGCCATGGGATCCACTTTATCATTAAACCCTGACCAACTCTTCAGTTGTGAAGTCACATGAGCCATAGATCTAAGGATCTTCGAGATCCTTCCTAACCATTGGATATAATCTACAATGAATTCAACGTTGACCCACTCTAGGTGTGAAAGAGTTTGAAATGGTTGGAATCTCCAAACGTCGAAGTCAAGAATTAACGCAAGTCTTTTATCTAAGTATCCTTCAAGAAATTTCTCAACCTTTAGATCGAGAATAGTGGAAGGATATGGTAAGTGGTACTACTAACCAACATCAAGGATTCATCCCCACTTCATGACCCTTTTGGTAGGTAATCCTTCAGGGAATTGAAGGGTTAGGAATTGTAAGGGGCACGAAGTCCCGAAATGGAGAAATCCCACCAACCATTAGATTGGGGGGAAGAATTTGGGAGAAATGTGAGCCATTGATATAAGGATATGTTACAGACCCTTCCCAACTGTTTGATCAACTAGTGTAAGGACAACGTATGTACTTCGGTGAAGTATTACTTCGAGAGTTTGAAAATTCATAACTCTGAGACTTCGGGCCTCAGGGAGAATTGACATGTTGGTACACAAGCCAAACATAGAAGCGTTGAAGACCGAAGTATGTGGCGAGAGTTATAGAAATTTCAAACTATAGGAATCTAGGACTCTGTAAGATGCAAGGATAAAGGATGGTGCGTTAAGAACCAAAGCACAAAAGTGTCAAAATTCCTGAATGTGGCTTCCAACCTCAGCTAGACAAGGCACATATGCCATAATAATGTGGCATGCCTGGATAGTTCCACGTTGCATTGTGGGATTGGAAACAAATTTAGTGTGGGACCCTTGTCAAGTCTAAACTATGGGCTGAGTATGGATGAATCTCATCCGTTATATTTAAGGGTGGATAACATCTCCACCATAGATTCTGGAGTGGAAACAATCCTTCAGAATTCAAAACTCCATGTAAGTTTGTAGACCTGTACAAGAATATTGAATGGGCCAAAGGCCTGTTACCCATAAAGGAATGGGAGATATTCCCCTACAACCGCCCCTCCAGTTGCCATGTCATTTCTAGAGGATGACGACTGAGGGTGTGTCGGTGTCATGTAGGATGGTATGAATGAAGTGGAGCCACATGGGTGCCATGTGGCCTTTGAACAACGATACCTAGAGAAGTTCCATAAAATTTGACTCACAACTCGATTCTAGATGAGTTTATAGTTATTGGAAATATCTCGGAGAGAACAAGGAAATGGTTCCCTTATTCAAGGAACTCAGAGAAGTTGAAAGTGGAAAATTTACACCCCCTCCCTTAAAAGGCTACTTAGGGGGTCGGGTGTGGGACATGATTAATGTAAAGGTAGCTATTCAGTCTACCTTCTAAGTTGTCTAGTCGGGGAATAATTGGTTGGTTTAGTTGAGTGTCTGACCATGGTGTCAATCTCCAATATGGTTAGGACACAAATTTGTGGGGAAGAAAAGGAAGGTTCGGGATGAGTGGAGGTGCGGTGAGTGCCAACCTGGGCCGACGTGTTCACAACATACTCTGAGGGAAGGAAAATGTGTTCAAAGAGAATTCAGTGGGAATAACTTGAAGTGGAAACTTTTTCTTGGGGGAAAAAATAAGAAGGGTTTGAGATTCTATTTGCAATGATTCAATTCTGTGGCCCTCCTTCTATTGCCATTTTTGTTGACGGTCTAGAATGACCTGTTCAATCAGATGAGGGAAAACGCCCGATGACAGGTCCCAATTAGAACCACTCTCATTTGGAATAGTATTTTCGACCAGATTTTGTCTTGGTTACCGATCTAACTAATATACTAACTAAATATGAATCTGGTAAACGAAGGTTCTTAGATGAATTAAAAATAGAAATTATAACTAATTAATGTTGATATTATGATAGCTACGGGAGATATTTACCTCCACGTGTAATCCTGACAAGGATAGAATACTTCGGTGTAATGACCCTTAATTATTGAGATGATTAAGTTAATAAATAATCCTACTAAAAATTAGCTAAACTATAATTAATTATTAAATGAATTTAATTAACTATCTGTTATTAATTAATTAACTTTG
>JASDQU010218322.1:0-18061 GCA_032191745.1 Picea mariana | reverse complement strand
TTTTATTGCCTTCTCGGGGATCCCCTGGGCGAAGCATCTCTAGGTTTTATTTCCTATGGATTTTATCTTTTACCAGCTGCTTTTACCCCCTGGGCCTTTAGCCCCTTCTTCCCACAAGACAAGATGTAGCCCTGAAGGGTCATCCTAATGGCCAGACTAGGGGAATGGGATAGATGAGCGGGGTATAAGATGTAGAATGATGAAAGATGGTGGGAGCGGACGATGGCTCTGCAAATCCCCCTCAGTGGCTAACGAAGACCCATGAATACCAGCTTGCTAAGTTACCCCATCAATCACCCCAACAATGGTCAAGTGGATTAGTGTAAGATCCAAGCAATCATCAGAAATGAAAGGAACCTAATGCATATATAAGAAGGTTATAACAATCAAATATGACACATACCATGATACCTCGGACCAATTACCTCATGGAGCAAGAGCCCTCTACGATGCAATCCCAGGCCGGTGGTGATGGAAGCTGCTACTGCTGACAGGACAAATCTGACGAAGAAGAAGAAAGATGGGCCCTCCAGGGCCATGCTCAAGTCAATCCGCTCTCGGTACTCCATGTCTAGGACCATGTGGGCCTCGAGACATGATCTCCTAGTTATCCCTAGATATCGGGGATAACATGGATCTTTGCCAAATGTCAAAAATCCAAGCCACGATGAGTCCAAGGAAGGGGTCACATAAATTTTAGGTTTGGGTGAGAGATGGAAGGTGGGAGTGTGTGGAGTGTGAAGTGGCAAGCTAAGAGGGGCGTATTGGCCAAGAGAAAGGCCCACGCCTAGCTCTAAAGCTAGTTTCCAACTTTTTGCAAGATGTTTCCATCTTTTTAACAGAGAGGGAGTGAAAATCCCAAGAAGGGTGTGAGCTTTCTTTGGTGGCGTGTGCTTGAGTGTATGAGACACACTCTAGCACACTTTTTCTTTCGTAGAGTTTAAAAGCCTTAAATTCATTTTCATAGGGACTACCCCACTTGGCTTCGCTAGGAGTTGGCCTAGATGGAGAAGTTGAGGATCAGGTGACAACACCTTGACTCGAGACTTTCCCCCAAGGACACACCAAGTGGATTGAAGGTTTCTTCCACGATAACCCAGGTGTGTATAAGGCGGCAACACAAGTAAAGAAATAACGAAAAGCAAAAGATCTTAACTTATGCCTCCATGGGCCTAAACTAGCATTGGTTGTGTGAGAACTACTCTAGATAATTTTAACCATTAGCATGCATATTATATATCAACAACTAAGCTAGCTAAACTATACAGGAAAAGCAAAAAATGAACTAAGATAAAAACTGAAAATGAAAAGCAGAAATGAAACAAGAAGGCAAGCCACTTGGGGACCCCCTTTGGGCTTGCTTACAATGTTTTATAGAGATGGAGAAAGAAGGAATTTTGTTACCAATTTAGAAGGGGCGCCTTTGGAGATGTGTTGTGACTGAAAACAGGCAGCATGCACCCTTGACCTGGGGAGAACCTGCAAAAATCAGCAAGCTATTGCTTGCTGAAAATGCTGCAATACACTCACAAAAAGTTAACAAAATTTATGTTTTGCAACAGAAACTTTCCACATATAAAAACTAGAAATATAATTTGTTTAAATGACCTATCTAAGAGAGTTAGCAACCAAAATCTGAATATGATAAGAACAGAAAGATAAACAGAAAAACTTATGAAGTTTTAATGAGTGATGAGGGTAGATCCTTGCTCGAATCTATCCCAACAACGCTCTTTTATATGACCTGCAAACTTAAAATAAAATGTGAGAAAGAAGTAGATAATGGACTGCATGCACTAATAACACAACAAAGTTAGTCTCATTTGCGAATACAATGCATATAAGCCAGCAACTACACTATTGCTAAGCCAAACTAAGTAAACAAAATTTACCCAAGCAACTACTCTAGGTTTCACAATAATACTTAAAGAACAGAACAATATCACCTCACAATAGCATAGAACACCCAGACAAAATCTCGTGCTCCATGATTCCTCCGAAGCTCTTCTTTATTATCAATGGAAGAGGTTGTAGCAACAAAGTTGCTCCGAGCTCTTCAAAAACAAATCAAATGAAGTAAAGTGACAATGAGAGAGAGAGAGAGATGGTAAGAAATTGGTAGCATAACAATACTCAGAAGAATGGTGAAGTATGAGTGAGGGAGAGGCTTATTTATAGCTAAGAGAGGCAAAGAGACCCCTTTTGGATCTTTGCCAAATGTCAAAAATCCAAGCCAAGATGAGTCCAAGGAAGGGGGGAGCATAAATTTTAGGTTTGGGTGAGAGATGGAAGGTGGGAGTGTGTGGAGGGTGAAGTGGCAAGCTAAGAGGGTCGTATTGACCAAGAGAAAGGCCCACGCCTAGCTTTAAAGCTAGTTTCCAACTTTTTGCAAGATGTTTCCATCTTTTTAACAGAGAGGGGGTGCAAATCCCAAGAAGGGTGCAAGCTTTCTTGGGTGGCGTGTGCTTGAGTGTGTGAGACACACTCTAGCACACTTTTTCTTTTGTAGAGTTTAAAAGCCTTAGATTCATTTTCATAGGGACTACCCCACTTGGCTTCGCTAGGAGTTGGCCTAGATGGAGAAGTTGAGGATCAGGTGACAACACCTTGACTCGAGACTTTCCCCCAAGGACACACCAAGTGGATAGAAGGTTTCTTCCACGATAACCCAGGTGTGTATAAGGCGGCAACACAAGTAAAGAAATAACGAAAAGCAAAAGATTTTAACTTATGCCTCCACAGGCCTAAACTATCATTGATTGTGTGAGAACTACTCTAGATAATTTTAACCATTAGCATGCATATTAGATATCAACAACTAAGCTAGCTAAACTATAAAGGAAAAGAAAAAAATGAACTAAGATAAAAACTGAAAATGAAAAGCAGAAATGAAACAAGAAGGCAAGCCACTTGGGGACCCCCTTTGGGCTTGCTTACAATGCTTTATAGAGATGGAGAAAGAAGGAATTTTGTTACCAATTTAGAAAGGGGGCCTTTGGAGATGTGTTGTGACTGAAAACAGACAGCATGCAACCTTGACCTGGGGAGAACCTGCAAAAATCAGCAAGCTATTGCTTGCTGAAAATGTTGCAACACACTCAAAAAAAGTTAAGAAAATTTATGTTTTGCAACAGAAACTTTCCACATATAAAAACTAAAAATATAATTTGTTTAAATGACCTATCTAAGAGAGTTAGCAACCAAAATCTGAATATGATAAGAAAAGAAAGATAAACAGAAGAACTTATGAAGTTTTAATGAGTGATGAGGGTAGATCCTTGCTCGAATCTATCCCAACAACGCTCTTTGAAATGACCTGCAAACTTAAAATAAAATGTGAGAAAGAAGTAGATAATGGACTGCATGCACTAATAACACAACAACGTTAGTCTCATTTGCGAATAGAATGCATATAGGCCAGCAACTACACTATTGCTAAGCCTAGCTAAGTAAACAAAATTTACCCAAGCAACTACTCTAGGTTTCACAATAATACTTAAAGAATAGAACAATATCACCTCACAATAGCATAGAACACCGAGACAAAATCTCATGCTCCATGATTCCTCCAAAGCTCTTATTTATTATCAATGGAAGAGGTTGTAGCAACAAAGTTGCTCCAAGCTCTTCAAAAACAAGTCAAATGAAGCAAAGTGACAATGGGAGAGAGAGAGGGACGGTAAGAAATTGGTAGCATAAAAATACTCAGAAGAATGGTGAAGTATGAGTGAGGGAGAGGCTTATTTATAGCTAAGAGAGGCAAAGAGACCCCTTTTGGATCTTTGCCAAATGTCAAAAATCCAAGCCAAGATGAGTCCAAAGAAGGGGGCGCATAACTTTTAGGTTTGGGTGAGAGATGGAAGGTGGGAGTGTGTGGAGGGTGAAGTGGCAAGCTAAGAGGGGCGTATTGGCCAAGAGAAAGGCCCACGCCCAGCTTTAAAGCTAGTTTCCAACTTTTTGCAAGATGTTTCCATCTTTTTGCCAGAGAGGGGCTGCAAATCCCAAGAAGGGCGTGAGCTTTCTTGGGTGGTGTGTGCGTGAGTGTGTGAGACACACTCTAGCACACTTTTTCTTTCTTAGAGTTTTAAAGCCTTAGATTCATTTTCATAGGGACTACCCCCCTTGGCTTTGCTAGGAGTTGGCCTAGACGGAGGAGTTGGGATCAGGTGACAGCACCTTGACTCGAGACTTGCCCCCAAGGACACACCAAGTGGATTGAAGGTTTCTTCCACGATAACCCAGGTGTGTATAAGGCGGCAACACAAGTAAAGAAATAGATAAGAAAACCAGTTTGGAATATATGTCTATATATGAGGAAAGCATATGGTGGAATACAACAAGTACAAAATATAGATGAACCTGATACAATAGCAGCTTGATCCAAGCTGAAATACAAGTCCAAAAGAATCGAGTGCGCCCTACGAAGGTGCGCCCCCTATACAAGATCTCAAATCCACTGAAACTGCTCCAAAAGAAAACCGTGAGCTCAGAATAGAAAACCCCTCCACAGGAATGAAGCTTTGTTGGATGACCTCCTTCTGCAACTGATCTCACTACAATCTGATGGGTAGAAGTCCTCCCCACTACTAATGCGCCCTCCAAAGCAAGTGTGCCCTCCACAGTAATGAAACCTCCTCAGTAAATAAACAAGACTAGATGCTGAATGCCTCCCTCCATGAAAGCATGCGCCCAAGCTCAAGCCTCCTCATGCAACAAACCTCATCTCAAAGCTCCCTCTCTTCCTCTCCAAGTGAGCAAATGAAGTTATGAGCGCGCCCTCCACAGTAATGAAACCTCCTCAATAAATAAACAAGGCTAGATGTTGAATGCCTCCCTCCATGAAAGCATGCGCCCAAGCTCAAGCCTCCTCATGCAACAAACCTCATCTCAAAGCTCCCTCTCTTCCTCTTCAAGTGAGCAAATGAATTTATGAGCTCTCATTCACCCTTTGCGCCCTCCTTGAACCTCCATAAGGAAACCTAAGAAATCAATGGATAAGATCATCTCATCTCCCATCTAATCAAAGGTTGAGATCACTCAAAAATAATCTCACTCAATAACCCACTTTGGGTTAAATTCTCTAAGTTCACTTTATGTCTCTAATTCACCCACAAAGTGAATTAATAGTCATTTTAGGCATAAATGACAAAATTTCACTTTTGACTTAAAACTCCTAAGTCAAAGTGAAATTAGACATAAAATACAAGGCACAAAGTGTATAGTACATCCCACATGTGTCTAGGAGAGCAGAAGCACATGGGGAACACCTCCCAAGGTACAAAACTCAACAACAATCATCTTCAACTATTCTAACTTAATTTAATCTAATTTAACTCAATTTACCTTAGTCTCTTAGGGCCTAAAATCTACCTAGTTTAATAGGTCACCAACCACTGTCTCAACTTTACCAACAAAAAGGGAACTTAAGGAAGAAGCGGGGAGTGCTAGATTGAGGACGATCTCGCGGCACTTGGTGTCCTCCCTGTGGATTACTTTTGTTCCTGGATTGACCTGTAGAGCTAGGGTGTGGCCTTGTTTGCCTCACTTATTGAGCACCCGACAATTCTTTTGGTACAAGCGGGGAGAGTTCTTGGGTTGTCACTTAGTCTAGGATTCACACTTAACTTAACAACTTAATTAATCCTAATCAATCCACTTAACCTTGGGAAATCTAGATTGGGATATCTTTATGGTTAATACTTAAGTTACATTGTAAGCACTTTACTTTGCATATATTTTACATGCAATTTTACTTTAAGCATTTTGTGAGTTTAACTGAGTGAACTTGAGTTGTGCATTATCCCTTGGAGGCCTCTTTTCAATGCTTTATTTTTGAGTTTAAGTTGTGTTTTGATGTGATTGGTCTCCTCCCTTGAAGTTGTGCATCCTTTGGAGGCTTCTTCATTTCTTGGATCTTGTGGTTGTGTTTGCCGGTGAAACTTCCCCTTGAGTTGTGCATCCTTTGGAGGCACTCTTGTTTGGAATAGTTGGCTTGATGTGTGTACTACTTTCCTTTTGAGCAATATCTTATTTACCTGCACATTCAAGTTTCTTTACAAATTAGTTGCTTTGTTTTGTATAATTTGTATCTACTGTATCTTCATTATTGTATTTCTTAGTTTACACTTTAACTTTGTAGATAGTTGTTGCTTTCATTCTTTTGTATCTAGTCTAATTGTAGAATCTTGTATCTAGTATTCTTTTGCAATATTGTTGTAATCTTTGTAAAATCTAAACTCCCTTAAACTTAGTTGACCCCTTGCCCAATCTTGAGCACTAGTCTTAGTAGACTTAGGAAAAGGACTTCTTTTGCATCTCTAATCTTACACTTTGCATTGTTGCTTTTGCATATAGGCTAGATCCCCCAAACCTTTAATCAACTAAAATTAACTCTTAATTTCACATAGTAACTAGGGTCTAACCCCCTCGGCTTCCCTAGGAGTAAACCTAGACGGAAGAGGTTCATGTCGAGGTGACAGTGGGCTTTGAACCTAGGCATCGTGCCTCCAAGGACACACTAAGTGGGTTGGACTTAGCCCACGTTTTCAAGTGTGTATAAGGACGGCAACAGGTGCCTTTGTAGAGGGTGTGTGGTACCTTCCTCTGCAATGCACTTTTTACAAGCCCATCAATTGCCTTTTATATTTATTTCTTTATTTTCTTTCAATATAGCATAAGGAGAGGTTGAAGGTCACTACCCTGGCGTGGTGACCAGGTGATGGAAATGTCACCCACAAACACCTAATGGAAATGAGAAGGTTGGCTCGTGATGAGACCCCCTTTCTCTCAACCATGCAACTGAGAGCCATTGCCTTGGTTTGGTGACCAGATGATGACAATGTCATACCACTAGATATCCATGGACGTGATATGTCGGCTCGTGATGAGACCTCCTATCCTTCAACTAACCTTTCAAGCATTCTTTGTTATATTGTGGATCCCCTTTACTCAAAGATAAGTGTTTTATTGCTTTCTTGGGTGATCCCTGGGCGAAGCATCTAGAAGGTTCATATAAGGCTTTTATCTTTTACCCAACATCAAACCCTCTGGGCCTTCATCCCCTTCTTCCCATAGAATGAAGGATAACCCCTTCTTGGGTCAATACACACTAAAATCCCAAGAGACAAGGAAATGAAGGGGAAAAATTATGGAAAGTCGTAAGTATGGTCGGGAACAGTACAATGGCTCATTAAGGGAGTTCCCAGTAGCAAACCTATTCCCAAGGAAGACCACTTACTAGGGCACAATGTCAACCACCAAGGTGAAGCAGGGAAAAAGGCACAATGTCCAAGCATATATCATGAAATCTAGAGAAATATAAGATACAACATAATCAAATGGCTTGAACATTGAAATAATGCTCACCATAATACTGACTTGTACCTCATGGAGCAAGGCCCACTGCCTTCTGGAATCTAGCTGGTGTGGTGGATGCCATCTGAAAATCTGTGACCATATGTGGTGGTGAGTGGGTTTTCCATCTTTGCAAAGGGTATTGTTGGTCATGTCGTCTCTTGGCACTCCATATCTACAACCTGAGGGCCTCGAGACATGATCTCCTTAGTCATCCAAAAAATGGGGATAACACCGATCATATACCTACCTCTGATGGGAACCAACCTCTGCTAACCACAAGTGCTAAACTCTAGGAAAATCTCAGAATGTCAGCCAAAATAGTGCATGTTGACTCTTAACCCTCAAGATTTTCAAGGGTGAAAATCTAGGGGTTAACACCTAGAAAACTATGCCTAAATTTTACCACCCAAATTGTATGTGTTGATGAAAGCCCTAATCCACAACGTACAATCCAAGGGCAACCTCTAGGAAAGTCACCCATTGTCACCTTAACAACCTATCCTCTGTTTCTTTAGGTTGGATCAAAGAAGTTATTCCCTATGAGGATTACTAAGACCAAGCAATGAAGCACAAGGTGACGTTGAGACTTGAGAGTAGCCTTAGTAAAATGAGGTTTGGAGTTTTTAGGTTTTTTATAATAAGTGATGGGAGGACATCAAGATATCAGTTCCAATTCCAACTAGGAAAATGGACTCAAGGTGAATCAAATGGTAAATGAGGTCAAGAAGAAACCCTCCAAGGAGTTGGCTTATTTTCTTAAAGGATTAGGGTTTGAGACTAGCACCATGCGGTTGAAATAATCCCTCACCCAATCAAGATCAACAACAATTCAAGATCTACAAGAAGGGTTCCTCACAGGAATGGCCTTCATCATCAAAATGAATTATGACTTGATGATAAATACTTAATACTTCATCCAAGGAACCATAAGGAAGAACATAGTGAGATATCAAATACTCACCAAATCAACAACAAAGAAATGGGGACAAGACCTAGAATTCTTCCTCCACGTAGTTGATAACTCCTCAATGGATCGATCTTGAAGACTTAGTAGAAGTCTAGTAAATTTCCACCGTTAATCTTCATGCACCAAAAATAGAACCAAGTAGGAAAAGATTCAAGAATTAACAACATTCACCACAAATAAAGAACCCTTAACACCATTAATGCTCCAAGAAAGATACAACGATTAGGCTCCAAAAGAGAGAGCTCCAAATTATCCAACCATGAGTGAAAATGAAGAGGTGCATCTCTTTATATAGGAGATGCCAAACCTCTTTTACAATAAAATAATAATTTCTTGTGTGATTCCCCAAGCTGCCATGCTCACCTCCAAAGGCTTCCTTGACATCTGTCGAATGGTCAACATCCTCTTTCAAATGTAAGTCAACCCCATAAAGTTGTCTTCAAAGTGGACGCATAGGTATTCAAGGTGGCAACGTCCCTTAAGTTATGCATAATATCCTCCAAAGGTGGCAGCTTGGTGTAGAAGTTTAATATTCACTTGAAGAAGTGTGGACCAAGCCTTGAAATATGGTAAATGGATGTCCTAGTTAGAAAGTAACCCAACGTTCAGCCCCAAAGTAGGAACGACCTCATAGAAAAGGTGAACAAAACCCCAACTAGTGGGTGGCTCCATGAAAACAGGTCCAGAAAAAGTGTAATATAGTGCTCTATTGCTTTCCAAGTAGCCTCAAATGATGACCCATGCCCGTGCCCTAAGTCAAGTCAAGGGGGCTCCATGAATCATGAAAATGACTTTTTAAACTCAAAAACAAGTCATATAGCCCCCAATATTCATATTGACATCAAAATGTAAGGGGGTGGCCCTCATGTATAGCCCATTAATTTTCAAGATACCCCCTTTTAAGTCACCTCCACATCATCAAAGAGACCTTAAGTTACTTCCATGTCATAGTCCTCATCGCGACACATCACTCAAGTGACCCCTCAAGCATAACAAAAGCCCCAGCGGCTGTCATAACTCTCCATGTGCATGTCGGTCCTCACAAAAAGGTGAAAATCATCTCATTAAATGATCCATAGGGAGAGTGTTCCATATTCTTCCATATGGCATGCCAAGGAGAGGTCCATGTGTTCATAATTAGCCCTCAAAAGTGCCTCAGAAAGTGTGACTTGTGCCTTGGGATATGTGAGCTGCCTCAAAAAATATGACACTTCCAAAAATCAGGATGAAGTTGGCTGCTCAGCAAACCCTTTTGGTCATCAAAAATGCATATGAATACCCCGGCCAGAAAGAGGGGTAACAGAATCAAAACCATCGAACCTCGCATGGAAAAGATAGTAATTGAAGTTTTTTTCATCTTTCAGCACACTTAACAGTTTTTCCAGTGTTTTAACATATAATCAAAATGGGATTATGTGCCCCTTTTGCTGGGAATTGCAGGATTCCAAAATTCAAACCTAGAAGGAGAAAGGGCTGCACAATGGTGCCCATTGATTGAAACCTATATGTTGTGCAATGGTGCCAATAGATTTAGAACATTCAATGGCAGCAGTTGCTGAAGCCATCCACCAATTGAAAGAAAACTTCATATTCTTGGACTTGGTCGATTCAAACTAATGAGATATGTACTCATTTGATTACGGTCTTATGACTTTTGCAATTCTAGAGACCATTTAGAGCCTCAATATTTATGTATTCTTTCTAGAACTTTAATACTGCATATCTCAAAACTTATATCTCAATGACATTTTGTTGTAATCACCTTTACATGCTATATACATGACCAAACTTTCAATATTTGGTGTCTAATATTTTGGATTTACGTTGATGTACATGAACATGTAATTTTTTATTAAGATCCCAATATTTTATGTATTTTTCAGTCGACTGATTCTTCAACCCAGTTTTTCAATCAGTTCTGATCTGGTTTTTGTTCAGTTTGTGATTTATAATATACAGTATAGTAGATATAGTTAGTAACCTAGTATATGTGGTTTTGAGAATTATAGTATATACAACCTAGTCTATCAGGTTGTGTTCAAGTGGTTGACATGGGGTGTCACAACAATAATGATCCAAGTTCCAATCCCAATGGGCATAGAACCATGATAATGTGTGTGAGTTTTTGGCCACATCTGCAGTTCCAATCGGAATGGGCATAGAACCATGATCATGTGTATGATTTTTTGGCCCCATTTGACGACCCCCAAGTTAAAGTGGGTTTTATCATGGTACGGTAGAGTTTGGGTAAATAGCACCCCAAAGTTAAAGTGGGCTTTATCATGGTACAATAGAGTTGGGGTAAATAGCTCCCCACACATTAAAAGAAATGTTTACCCTTTACCAAAAAAATATAATATATGAAACACAAACAAAAAATCCTACTGTGATAGGTTGACCATACAAAAACTTATTCCTAGTAATATCAAGTATGGAACAAAATACTCTCATTTAAGATGTTACAACCTCCAGAAATCATCACTACAGAAAGAAACATAATGGGTTTTAAATTTTTATTCTTCCCCTTACCAAAAAATTATTATGTATACAACAAAAGAAAAAAAGCTTACTATAATAGGTTAAATATACAAAAAATGATTCATAGTAATATCAAGTATGGAACAAAACACTATCATTTAGGACGTTACAACTTCCGACAATCATTACAATAGAAAGAAACATATGGACTCTTCAATCTTCACTAGAGCCACAAGTTATAGTATACACATGCAAAAATGATAATTTATACATACAAGGAGGGCGATGAATATCAGTTGGTCTGATTGCTTCATGGGCCTCTTGTGCATTCTTCACCTTCTTAACAAATTTACTAGCTCCCTCTACTGCATAAGCTTGTCCATAACTGCAATGTGGTAGAGTCTCAAAATATGAAGAGCCACATTTGTCAATCAACCTTTAGACTCAGTTGAAAACACAAAACATTTTCATCAAAGAAGAGGCTTGCATTCACAAGAACTTCAGTTTGAGCCTACATTGAAGAAAATTAACACATTTCAACAAACTGCATGCAATGTATCTAGCTACTTGGAGTAGGTAAATTCCTTACAGATATATAATCATAATAAAAGTTTAAATAGATAATTTGCCCCATTTCAACAAACTGCATGCATTGTAATAAGTACTTGAAATAAGTAAATTTCATATGGCTGCGCAACCATAATAAATAGATAATTTGTCTCATTTTAACACTTTGCATGCAGCGTAAATAGGTACTTCAAATAAGTACATTTGATACAATTATACATTCACAAAAACTAGATAATGTGTTGAACCCTGATGTAACCTTTAACAGAAAAGCACAAAGGGAAATAATTGCTCAAGTCTAGAGAATTTCAATTATGCTTTGCAGTTCCATGGATACTTTTAAAATATCAAGTCCTTGATCATTTTCTCTTTAAGCCCAGAATGTTTAAAAATTGTTAGAACTTAGTTCTCATTGCAAAATATTCTAATTTTCAAAGTTAATCCTATGAGGCTATCACTTTCAAACTTAAGCTGGTTATGTTCAGAATTTTGGTAAATCAAGAAAATGGCTGCAATTGACTAAAATCTTTTACACCCATAAAAAAAAATCATTTGTAAAAAATCTTTTTCATCTTTACAAGAGACTGTAAGGAATTTTTCTCTGTATGATACTTTGAAAAATTAATAAAATCTTTCCCGTGAATTTACAAAAAAAAATTAAAACCAAAAACATACTTGTTGCTCCACCACAGGGTCCATTCTAGCAATTACCCTTCATCGAAATCCAAAAAAAATTACTGTATACTTGTTTCTGCAATATTATTTTATCTTTGTTTTCTTCCTAGGAAGAACTAACTGGAAAAAGGTTGAATCCGAATCATTTATGCTATAGCATACAAACTATGGGAGTTAAGTTTACAACATTGAACTAAAGAGTTAATGCATAAAAATCTACAAAGGAAGATGAAATAGAAATGAACATTCTTAAAAAAAAAATGGTAAGTAGGTAATGTAAAAACCTGTGTGCTAAGACATGGTTGAAGTTTCGCAATCTATGGCGGCCTTGATAGATCATACTACTGATCTTTTCCATGTAAATAGCTTGCCCCACTTGCATATCATATTATTCATTCATTCGTTAAACACGCTATTAGGCAACAATATGGGAAACCGGGCAAGAAAATTAAAAAGACTAGCATATTGATCTAAAAAGTCCATTGTGAAACCTCTCCTAAACTAGCATGCGCTCTTCATTCTCCTGTGCATGCAGGCCGATTAATTTGCACAGGGTGAGAGTGGCGCAAACAAAATATTATATTGACTTCCATCAGAAATTCCTTGTATGACTGCAATCACACAAAAAAATCACAATGTAGACAATCAAACTAGAACCTATAATATCCCTTAATTCCATAATTGACAAAATAACCACATCCCAAATAAAAAACTTTCCTGTCTAGTACCAAGAACGAGTCACAGTGGCATCTCCTACTTTCTGCTGATTTATATTGCTCCCTTGTTTTAGAGAAGCTGTGTAAGCACTTTCTGCAGGTCCTTCATATATGCACGGTTCTCAACTAAAAACATTGCATGTTGTGGAGATGTCTTCATATTGAATGACTGCAACCCGGTAGGTGGTACTATGGAGTAATAATCTTTTGGAGGCAGAAGGGTTTAAGCTCAGAATGACTGAATGTAACCCAACATTCATGAATAGTACTTGTGAGAGCTTTCAGATTACTTTGTGTGAAACTTACCTTTTCCAAACTATCACATTTGGGAATAGTACTTGTACGCTGTTTTGAGATTAAAATGAGGCAAAGGCACCAACTCCACAAGAAATAATGGCCTCTATTCTTCATCTCCGCAGTATCATGTCTACAAATCAGCCAAACACCAAACACCGCCTCAGCTGAAAAAAAAGCCTCTGAAAGAAAGATTGAAAAAAAAAAGAGAGGGACAGAGATAGAAGAAAGGAGAACAGAAATAGAGGTGTCGTGTAGATTAATCACATAACCGAGCCGCTTTAGTGTAGAATTACAATTAACAATTCAAATAATTAACAAGATTTACAAATAATAGTTTTACAGGGTTTGATGTTTTCTCTATACGTTTTTGCATCACCTACAGGTTAGCTGTTTTTCTTTTGTACCTTTCTGTCCAAGAATTAAGCAATACCTGTAACTGCAAGTGAGGTAACTCCACAGAAAATGATGGACTCTGTTAGCACAAGATTGGTTAAGGTGCCAAGTGTCAAGAAAAAGCATTGAAAACACTCTCACAAAGTTCAAGCATCAAAAGCACTCATGGATTTGCGCTACCCAATCCACGCAGACACACAGGCAGACGTTACCTAAATTCGCTACCAAAATTCTAGCAGAAAACAAATTGTGCAGAGTTATTTTACCAATTTTGAGTCACTAACTTAAAACTTGGATTGTGAACAATTGAGAAGGTATTTTTGAAAACTGGAGGAGGATTTTGTTCATAACATTCCAAATAACAAAAACCTCTCTCAGTTTTTCAAAATGTGTTACGGTTTGAGAGATATTAGACATAGAAGTGGTGTTACCGAATCTGCACAGCGACGCTACCTAATTTTCTGTAGCGGTCACAGTTTTTGATATTCGCCTTGTTGGGAGGTTGCCACCTGTCAAGGAGGATTCGAATTGCTTCTCAAGGATCAGTTAGATGTCAAGGGACACCTGCACCTAATATTTATCTCCAGCAAAGGCCTCATGCAATGAGGTGGAGACATTTTATTAATGACTTCCAACAAATTCCTGAAAATTAGCAGTTTGTTGGAATTTTGTCTCTTTGATTGTTGCCACCTATCTCCAAGGTTTAGAATCCAATGGAGGAGATGGGATTCGACCTCCTAAGGTTATGAGGATGATATTTTTTACTTAAGGAAGGAAATATCTCTTGGAGAGGGGATTCATGAGCCAAGGGAGAGATTCGAGAGGTCTGGGTAAAATTTCAAGATCTGTGAGGGAGCTAGAAAGGCATGAAAATTCTCTGATTCCAAGTTGCAGACCTGTGATACTTTTTTATGTAAAAGACCTCAGCCGACAATGAAGTTATGTTTCAGTTTGTTTTCTCTTTTCTGTGTAAATCATTTTCCCATCTTTCATCTTCTTGGATATGTGTTGTTGCTATAGGTTATATGTTTGCAATTTCTGTGCTGAGAGGGTTATTGTATAGGATATGCTCTAGCCCTTGCCACAGGCTTATCTGAGTTTTAATTTAGCTTTAAAAAGGTTTTCTGAAAACTGATTTTTTTCCTCTTGCTGTCATATGTATTGAAGATCAGGATGCTCTTTGATCATTTTTAGTTTTGTTTTTCTTATTTCTTCATTCCATCTTTTTATAAGCATTATAACTGATCCCAAATTTGTTGACCTAATATGCTACACATAAAATGTTAGTTCAGCATTACAGTTTATTTTCATGGACTCCATGCCCAATGGTTTCATTGCTTTCTTGATTAATTTAACTACTCTCATAATTTCCTGAAACCTATCTTATCCAAATTAAACCCTTATCATTTCAAGATGTGTTAGGCTTGTACTTGAAGCAGTCCAAGTGCAACTTCCAGTGCTAACATCTTTTGGCACCGTTGTCGGGGACAGATTTGAGCAGATTGAAAATCTCCTTGGGAAGAACGACATTGCACAGCTCCAACTTTAAATGGTAACTGAAGTTGGACACCTTCAAGACTGCACATTCACCATGGCGACTCCATTGTTCAGAATCTGTTGGTGACTCCACTGGAATGAGACCAAATAAATGGCTATGAAGGCTATCCTGGCCAGGAGGTTTGCCCCACTCAATTTCTCAGCCATAGATGATTATCCACAACCTGTGCCTCTTATTGATGAATGGAAAGATCTTCTGCCTAAATTTTATGAAGGTAAGGATGACAGCCATGTTGAGCATGTTCAAGAATTTCGTGCTTTGATGCAGCATCTTGACATCCATCATGAAGATATTTTGATGAAAATGTTCATGTATTCATTGGATGGGGATGCACGTAACTGGTATTTCTCGTTACCCCCTTCCAGCATTTCATCCTTGAAGGATTTCCACAGAGTATTCAATGAACACTACAAAAGTTTTTATCCCTCTGAAAGTATTTGTCATAACTGTTATGAGGGATATGTAGAATGTGCTCAAGATCTGTTATATTACTCTGTCGAATATAAAGATGAGAACGATTTTATTCAGTGTCCAAATGAAAGCATAAAGAATACTCCTATATTCGGAGAGGACAACATTCATAACTTTGTTTCAGATGAAAATCATGTGTATGAACAACTAGAAGCAACAATTACTGTTGTTCCTGAAATGGATATTTTTAACAATTATCTTGATGAAATTACTGTTTTAGAGGTTGATCATAGGTATGAAGGGCATCCCGTTTTTGATGAATATTCTAGTGATGATGAGAAGCAAGCTTATCCTATATTTGATCACTATGAAGATAGGGAGTATGATGCAGAGGTTGGCCTTATCATAAAAGACATAACCCGAAGATTTGACCAGGAGCAACCCTTAATTGAGGCACATGAGGAGATCGTTTATACACAGCCAAAAGTAAATCAACAATCATCAGTGGATCAACAACCACCTACGTCAATCCTTCTTCCACTTGTACCCACAGTTTACAGTAAGCAACTTCAAGTGGAAAAATAAATATGCTATCAATCCCATGTGTTTTGTCACCATTTTCATGACCTTGTAGGGGTGTATATGGAGTTCTATTTCTCAAATGTTTTGGAACCTGTAAACTTTATTGTGTCAGAAGAAGTCAGAGGAGATATAGAAAATGTTTTCAAACCATTGTCATATTCCTCGTATCTGTTGTCAATCATTGGCATTATAAAGACTCATGTCAACAAGTTGCTTGAATGGCTTTGGTGGAAGTTTGCCTTCACCTAGCCCATTGTAAAAGTCAGTTAGCTTAGGTTTTGTACATAAATAAGCTCCATCAAGAGCAGGTGTGTTTGCTTTATGTTTGAAAGTAGGGTTATATAAGTGGTCATTATGTTTTCTTCAGCATGATGCATCAAAGAATGACTCCACAAGACCAAAGGATAAGGTACTGAAACTACAAGAGTTCTTAGAGCCTCACAGGGAGGACTCTATCCCCCATGGAGCCTATGTTAGCACAAGATTGGTTAAGGTGCCAAGTGTCAAGAACAAGCATTGAAAACACTCTCACAAAGTTCAAGCATCAAAAGAACTCACAGATTTGCGCTACCCAATCGCACGCAGACACACAGGCAGGCGTTACCTAAATTCTGGCAGAAAACGAATTGTGCAGAGTTATTTTACCAGTTTTGAGTCACTAACTTAAAACTTGGATTGTGAACAATTGAGAAGGTATTTTTGAAAACTGGAGGAGGTTTTTAACCCAAAAAGAAAAAAATTTCGTAAACAACATAGGGGAAGAATGAAAGGAGTATCTTATCGCAACAATCACATTTGTTTCGATAGATTTGCTCTTCAAGCACTTGAAATTGCTTGGATCACATCTGGGCAGATAGAAGCCGGACAAAGAACGATTACTCGTTATGCCTGTCGTGGCGGAAAATTATGGGTACGTATATTTTCCGACAAACCTATTACAATGAGACCTGCAGAAACACGTATGGGTTCCGGGAAAGTCTTTATGGCCCTCACTGTCTTCTAGAGGATAAATCTTTCTAGGATTCATAAGATAGTCTTGTCCTAGTATAGCTCCTTTTGTAGTAGGTGTAGTAGGAATGACTAAAGCTCATTAGATTGTTATTGTTGTTTGGAAAGGAGAGCTCTTCGTGAAAGTGTTGTTTGGGAACAATCATCTGTCTTTTCTACACTATACTCAATATACTCTATGTAATATTCTCTATGGCTATGACTATCTATGACTGTATGGCTATGCTATGACTAGCTACTACTATGACTGGCTATGTCTGGCTATGACTGGAGTTTATGTATTGTCTACAATGTATGGGGCTATGAAAGGCGTATGATCTTCAAAGGGTGAATCATATATAACAAGTTGTAGTGACTCTCAATGTGTGTGATGGTAATAATTGTTAGAATATAGAAGATGGTGTGCTCATTTTAACATTGACGATACCTTCGTCACCCAACCACATGCCGAAGCCTCCCTCTGAGCACCTTAACCTTGACCTGAGAATTCCTTCGGAAGCAAACCCTAGTCTAGATAGCCAAACAAGGAGTAGCGCATCAATCCCCAAGGATAGCGCATCACAAAAGATGATCAGATAGTCCCAAACCCTAGCCAAGAGATATTCAAGCCAAAAATGAGAACTTGTTGCTGCTGCAGCTGCACCAGCTCTCCCTCCAAACCTGTGCACCAAACTGCAACTGCAGTGCGCACCAAACTACAGAACTGCAATTCTGAGATGCTGCAAATGAGAACTGGCGCCCTGTATTTATAGTAATCTGCCAGTTTTGCTGGGGCCGACTTCTTCTTCTGGATAAGTGTCTGTTCAGTATATTATTATAATTTCTGGCCGACTTCTTCTCTTGGAGGCTAATAGCCTAATATAAATTATCTTCTTGAGACGACAAGGCTTCTAGGGTTATTAGCCAACTCATTAGGGTTTCTCTTGCTTCCTGGAGTCTTCTATTCTCGTCAGGTTCACACGTGGGGGTAAATACCTCTTGCAGCTACCATAATATTAACAATCCCTCTTAGCTAGAGAGGTATTTACAGGTAATGGACTTGAGCACAAAATA
>JASDQU010218321.1:4444-22505 GCA_032191745.1 Picea mariana | reverse complement strand
GTGGAAGAATACTCAGATATCTTCTCCTCACCTACAGGGGTACCTCTGCACTGCTAGGTCAAGCACCCCATCGATCTGACCCCGGGTGCACCGCTACCCAATGGGACAGTCTATCATCGCTCTTTGTTAGAGAATGAGGAGATCAAGCGATAGATCCAAGAACTGCTCCATAAGGGGCACATCCGCCCTAGCTCATCACCTTGCAGGAGCCCAATCGTGCTGGTACAAAAGAAAGATGGAACCTGGTGACTCTGTATTGATTACCGGGCTCTGAATAAAATCACAGTCAGAAACCGGTACCCGATTCCCCGAATCGATGACCTCCTTGATCAACTCACGGGGGCCAAATACTTCAGTAAGATTGATCTGAAGTTTGGCTACCACTAGGTCCCAATAGAACATACAGATGTATGGAAGACTGCCTTCAAGTCAAAGGAAGGCCTTTTTGAATGGTTGGTCATGCCCTTTGGTTTGACAAATGCTCCAACCACTTTCATGAGGATGATGGACAATATTCTGCGACCATTCACCAATTCTTTTGTAGTGGTGTATCTGGATGACATTCTAATTTACAGCAAGACTTGGGCCGAACACTTGCAACATATTCAACAGGTTCTGCACACCCTGCGACAGCACAAGCTATACGCCAACTTGGAAAAATGATCCTTCGGCATGGACAGGGTCCATTACCTGGGATACATCATTGATCAGTATGGCGTACATGTGGATCCAACCAAGATCCAAGTCATCCGTGACTGGCCAGCCCCAACGACACTCACTGAGCTTCGAAGCTTCTTGGGCCTTACCAATTTCTACCGCAGGTTTGTGTTGGGTTTCTCCCATATTGCATGGGCCCTCAGCCAAATAAACAGAGATGGTGGTAATGCAAAATTTGCGTGGGGCCGGTCCCAACAACAAGCGTTTGATGATTTGAAGCAACACTTTTGCTCAACCCCAGTACTTTCACTACCAGACCTGCAACATCCTTTTGAGAACGAGACAGATGCTTCAGACTATGCTGTGGGTGTCATTCTCACTCAACATGGCCACCCCGTGGCCTATCATAGTGAGACACTGTCAGATACTGTCTGTAAGTACCCTACTTACGACAAAGAAATGTACTCCATTGTGAAAGCATGTCGCAAGTGGAGACATTACATTCTTGGGAAGGAGACAGTCATCCACACTGATCATAAGCCACTGCAGTTCATGCAGACATAGGGAAAATTGCAGAATGATCGCCATCAAAAGGGGTCCACATACTTTCAGCAATTCCACCTCAACATCAAGTAGAAAATAGGAAGCACCAATCGCGTCGCTGATTGCCTCAGCAGACCGCCAGTCATGACACTCACCACGGTGCTAGACCCGTGCGGCCATGAGACATCTGAATGGCCCCAACTCTATGAGACAGACCCTGACTTCGCCACCACCTACCAAATGTTGGGTGCAAACGCAATTGTCTATAAATTCCATCTTCGGGATGGGTTGTTGTGTCGTCTGGGCCATATCTGTGTTCCATCAAGTGAGCGAGAGAAGCTGATTTGGGAAGCCCACTACAGTCGGGTGGTAGGACACTTCGGCATTGAAAAGATAGTGGCGATGCTACAGAAACATTTCTACTGGCCGAAACTTCGACTGGAGGTCAGCAAGTATATCAGGTCTTTCATTGCCTGCGCTATTGCCAAACCGACCACTAAGAAACAGGGCTTGTACACCCCTCTTCCTACCACTAACAGGCCATGGGAATCCATCTCAATGGACTACATGTCGGGCCTCCCGTCCACCAAGCAGGGAAATGATTGTGTTTTTGTGGTTGTTGATTTCTTTTCTAAGATGGCGATTCTGGTTGCCTGCAAGAAGAGCATCACAACAGAGGCCACTGCCAAGCTCTTCTTTGAACGAGTCTGGGTACATTTTGGAATCCCACAAACCATTGTCTCAGATCGAGATAGTCGATTTCTCAGCACATTCCGGTCGAGCCTCTGGTCACTGCTAGACACCAAGCTCACCAAATCCACGACCTTCCACCCCCATACAGATGGCCAAACCGAGGTTGTAAATCGAATGATTGTGCATATCCTTCGCATGTATAATTCAAAGCACCCTCGCACATGGGATGAGAGCCTTCCCTATGTCTAGCATAGCTACAATCGAGCCCTGTATAGCTCAATCGACCACAACCCCTTTCAAGTGGGGTTGGGATTCCAACCATTGGGACCCATAGATGTTGCACTTCCCCTTGCGATCACCTCGACCGACTCATCTCCTGCTCCAACTGAAGCTGACAAAGCCACCCGGTTCATTGAGCGGATCCAACACATCCTCCAACAGGTTCAGGATATCATATAGAAGTCCAATGACAAGTACAAACAGTGCCATGATCAACATCAGGTGCTGCATAAGTTTCAGGTGGGTGACAAAGTTTGGTTGCACTTACAGAAAGAACGCCTTACAGGACCACATTATAAGCTTCGCCCACTCCGTTATGGGCCGTACACTATCACCAAGGCCGTGGGGGATAATGCTTTTGAGCTCAACATTCCTCCTTTCCTTGGTCTACACCCAGTGTTCAACGTGGATCTCCTTCACCCTTATTTCCCACCATTATTGGACACCTCAGAAGTAGCAGAATAACTGACACCAACAAAGCTCAACCCTGAATGCCTACAACAGGCATCCAATGATTAGATTTTGGACAGACAGATCAAGGGCACTCGACAACAAAGGATCTAGCTTTATCGAGTCGTCAAAGCAGGGTAGCTCCTGCACCAAGGTAAGTGGCTCACCCGGGGCCAAATTCAGCAGAAATTTCCTCATCTAATGGGGGACCTCAACGCAATGGATACCATTGCTTCCTAAGGAGGGAGGAATGATCCAGATGGATATCGGTGGCCACCCACCTTTTCCAACTGGCTCAAAATAGTTTTCTGACAATTTTGACAATTTGCTATTTTTAGGAGTTTTAACTTCCGGGGCCATTTTGAGGGCCTAAATGAAGGTTTTTCGGGATTGATCTCCTCATTGATAGCATAAGACATGATTGAGCCCCCAAAATGAATCTCCTCAACGATACCTTTCCAACGGGCTATCACACACCTAAAACAAAGATCGTATGCAAAAGTTACGACCCCGAGAAGTTGATGTACTAACTTACCCAAACGGGGCCCACATGACTTTTGGCGCTTCATCTCCTAGGGTTAGGTTTTTGGATGTCTAGGGTTTTTGGCATTCTTGCTTATTTAAAAAAGGCCTTTAGAGCCTCATTGTAATTTTCTTCTTGCGAATGCGCGCTGCCGTCACATCTCTTCTCAGAGATAAGCCGCCACCATTCCTGCAAGCTTGTTTCTGCTGCATTTTACAGTTTCAGCTTATTTCGTTATTGAATAGAAAACCAGTTTTACTGTATCTCTGTTATTTTGTGTTAAGCACCTGTTAATAATCTGTATTCATTTTTTTCTGCTCATAAAATCCGGATCACTAATCCAATCAACAAGACTATTCATTTTATAAAAGATAATAAACCAATGAAATGTTTGTGAATTCCCTTAATTACAATAATCTAGCTCAACAATTTTATTTAGACAATTGTGGTTTGGTTACGTAATTATGAATATTCATATATACACATTTTCTTTTCAGAAGGAAAAACAATAAATTCCACCATAAGGCAAATCTCCATACACTCTCAACTATTTCTACTCATCCTTCCTCCCTAACTTACTTCCATCTTCCATTCCTATCCTTCCTCTGCTGGACTACCTTGGAGCGTCAACTATATTGACCTAACTCCAAATAGAACCCATAAGCGGAAGTGTCACTATCTTGACCAAGCTTCCCCAGCAGGCAACTGACAGTCATCATCACACGTCTAGGGGAGCGTGAGCTAACACCGTCCTCCCATGACTCCAGGTTTCGGAGGATACACGGTGGGAAATGCCTCCACCCCTCCTTAACAGGACGAGGGTCCACACGCTACAATGGAATATACAGTGGCACCGTGTTGCTGGGAGTTTTGTCATCGTTTATTCAGTTTTGGGCAGTCTTACCACCTGAAATCCTGCACTGGTCCACATATCATAGCAATGCATCCAACCAATATAATTTCACATACAAAGATCCATACCATATTGTTTCTCGATCAGTGGTCATGACATCCACTTCCATTATCATTATCCCTTGGCTATTTCATAGCCCAATGACCTGCAGATTAGTCTGTAACACAAACTCATACATATCTATGCATTATCATCATGTATTTGCATACAACCATAATTTCAATTTGGTATCCGCGTACCAACAACTTTAACATCAAAGTTTTCAAGTTAGAAATAGATCTCATAATATCCCATAATTCAATTAACGTTACCCATTCATAGAATTATCATTTACATAATAGATTGCATCATATCCAACATCATTCAATTAGCATTTAAACCTTCATAGGATTCTCATTCACACAGTATATTGCATCATATCCGTCATCATCAAAATAACATTTAAACATTCATAAAATTTACATTCACATAATAGATCGCATCATATCCATCATCATTCAAATAAAATTTAAACATTCATACATGTTTCTACGTCTTAAAAGTTCAAGTGTATCATTAATAGTTTCATGACGAACATAAAATAAAGGTAATCAGGCATCAAGTAATCCTAGTTGTCTAAGTCAAAAGGTGGTGTTACAAACACCCAACCTTCGAGAAACATATTCTCGAGGTGGTCAAAAAAGTGAGGGATAATCTCGTCATAATGTCTCGGCATCCTCCCAAGTAGCAGATCATGGAATATACTTGTCCCACTGGACCTTAACTTGGTCTACCAGACAATTCCTGAGCTGTCGGACTCTACAGTCCAATATGCGTAACGGTTCTAGCATGAGGGTTCCCGCGTCCGATACCTGCAATTCCTTCCAATTTAGTTTATGTGATTCATCAACAACATAATGACGTAGAACAGATACATGAAAAACATTATGAGTTTTATGCAAGTGGGGTGGCAGTACGAGACGATAGGCAATGGGTCCAATTTTCTCTTGGATTCTGAACGGTCCTATAAATCGAGGTGACAACTTTGTCCCCTTTCCGAACCATATGGTACTCTTATTAGGCATGATACGAATGAAAACCTAATCTCCCACCTTATAACTTCGATCAGTCCCGTGTGCATCTGCATAATTTTTCTGTCTATCCTGTGCTTCCTTTAGTCTCTGCCTAATCTGAATCACCTGTTCCTCCATCTCTTGAATCAATTCTACCCCAACTATTACTCGGTCTTCTAATCTTTCCCAACTCAATGGTGTTCTGCATGGCCTTCCATACAGAGCTTCGTAGGGTGGCATTCCGATGGAGCTATGAAAATTGTTGTTGTAGGCAAACTCTACCAAAGGTAGGTACTTCTCCCAATGGGTTTGATTATCCATAACATACATCCTAAGCATGTCTTCCATAACCTGATTTACTCTCTCAGTTTGCCCATTTGTTTCAGGATGATAAGTTGTGCTTAAGTTCAACTGAGTCCCCAACGCTGACTGCAAACTTTTCCAAAACCTAGAAGTGAATATGGAGTCCCTATCTGAAATGATCTTCTTAGGTATCCCGTGCAAACAAATGACCTCACTTACAAACACGCATGCCACATCAGTGACATCGTAAGTGTCTCTAACTAGAATAAAATGAGCACTCTTGGTTAACTTATCAACTATCACAATGGCGTTGTGTCTATGAGATGTGAGCGACAACCCCACCACAAAATCCATGGAAATGACTTCCCACTTGAACATATGAACATCATGTGGTTGTAGGAGACCTGCTGGGTGATGGTGGTCAGCTTTCACTTGTTGACACTCTAGGCACTTGGCAATGAAATGGACTACATCGCGCTTCATGCCTACCCAGAAGAAGAGCTTCCTCATGTCTGCGTACAATTTCTTCATACCCGGATGTGCACAATAAAGTGCTCTGTGGGCTTCCTTCAATATGATGCTTCAAATATCCCCACCTTCGGTGATGTACATCCTTCCTCGATATCTTAATAGTCCGTCTGCTTCTGGACTATATCCTTCATACTTTGGATCTAATTGCCTCCCACTCTGGAGGTTTGAGGTAACCTTTAAATACCAACTGTCTCCAAGGAGTTGCGTCAACACACGTTCCCTCAGATTGACTTTGAAGGGTACCAAGGAGAATACACATGGTCTCCTACTCAAGGCATCCGCGACCACATTCTCTTTTCCCTTGATATATGAAACAACAAAATCGTACTCACTCATGAACTCACTCCATTGCCTTTTCCTGGCATTCAGATCCCTTTGAGTGAAGAGATGTTTTATACTTTGATGGTTCATTTTGAGCTCAAAGTTTCGCCCTACTAGATAGCGCCTCCAAAGTTTTAGAGCTAGCATTACAACTGCCAACTCTAAATCAGAAATAGAGTAAAGTTCCTCGTGTTTCTTCAACTTCCTTGACGCATAAGCTATCACTCCTCCATCCTGCATTAGCATGGCCCCCAACCCTTGCTTCGAGGCATTCATGCAGACTGTGAAGTCCTTTTCCATATCTGGCACTTGTAGAATTGGTGCACTAATTAGTAAACTTTTAAGCTCGATGAATGCACTATCACATTCTTCTGTCCATTCATACCTGACCCCCTTGCGCTGCAAAGTGGTGATGGGTTTCGCTGTTTTAGATAACCCTTCCACAAATCTCCGATAATAACCTGCTAGCCCCATGAATCTTTTTACCTCATGATCATTTTTCAGCATTGGCCATTCCATAATGGCCTTTACCTTTTTCGGGTCCACGGAGATTCTTTCCTCGGAAATGATATGACCTAAATAGTGAATTTCTTTCTGGAAGAAGGAGCACTTCGACAACTTCCCATACAATTTGTTCTCTCTAAGGCAGGACAACACCACTCGCAAGTGTTCCTCATGTTCTCTTTAATTCTTGGAATAGATGAGGATATCATCTAAAAATATTTGTACAAAGCAGTATAAGTACTTCCGGAATACACCATTCATAAGGCTCGTGAATACTGCTGGCGCATTGGTCAATCCGAAAGGTACTACGACGAACTCATAATGCCCAAACTGAGTTCGAAAGGCAATTTTAGGAATATCACCCTCCTTAATCCTTAACTGGTGATACCCTGATTGCAAATCAATTTTTGAGAATACCGCTGCTCCTTTCATCTGATCAAAGAGATCATCTATTTGTGGCATTGGGTACCTATTTTTCATTGTAACACGATTCAAGTCCCTGTAATCTATACATAGTCATAAGGAAACATCCTTCTTCTTCACAAAAATTACTAGTGCACCCCAAGGTGAGACACTGGGCCTTATTATCCCTAAGTCGAGTAGCTCTTTCAACTGCATCTGCAACTCACAAAGTTCTGGCACTGTCATCCTATACGGAGTCTTGGAAATTGGTTCTGCACCAGGTTTTAGCTCAATAGTAAAATCAAGCTCCCTCTCAGGAGGTAACCCTGGTAACTCGTTCGGAAAAACATCTTTAAACTTTGGCAATACTGGGTACTGATCCAAGGAGGGTCCTTTCCTTTCATTCACTGCTTCCACTACATATAGTCGACACCCTTGCCTCATGCACCGCTTGACCTTCATAGTTGAGATAAAGCGTAGAGACACCTTTCTCCGTACACCGTGGATCTCTACTGGCCTTCCTTCATCGTCAACACAAAGCACCCTTTTTGCGAAACAGTCTACCATAGCTCGATGTGCTTCTAACCAATCCATTCCAATGACTAGGTCATATGTCCCGAGGGCAGCGACGTATACCTTCAACCTGGTAGTACACACCCTCAGGTATACTAGACAATTATCAACGCTAGGTCCTACTGCTTGTTTTCCCCCCGAAGCCATCTCGACTTGTTTAAAGTCGTCATGCTCGTAGGAATCCAACCCACTCCTTTCTAATGCAGATGGTGAAATGAAACTATCTGTAGCACCAAAATAAAATAAAATTTTAACATTGATATGATTTAGCGTACCTGATGATTTCACCACCGTGGATTGATGTTCTGCCTGGCGATTGTTAACTGTTGCATAAATATGGTGGCTGCTACTTACTCTTCCCACCAGGGCCTTTGCTTCTCTATGCACAAATCCTGCTTGCAACTCTGGGCAGTCACACTGGTAATGGGGTCCTTCACACCCCCAACACGTAACATGAGACGAAACCTGCACACTACTCTGTGACGGTCTCTTAAATGAGTTCCTTCCCCTGGAACCCCTGCCCCTACTAGCTACTTCCTGAGATGGTCGTGGACCTGCCTGCATCGTTGGTGAAGAACGGGATGTTGCACTCGTTGCCATTGAAATACCTGTGGTGACTGTCCTTGGTGCGACTCTATTACCATATGGAGGTGGCCTGGAGCTCCCTCCCCTGGAGAAGGTCCTAGGGGCCTTCCCCACGAATCCGGGATGATGCGAAAAGGTCGATCTCGTACCTCCATTTAAGTTCATGTGTTCCTCCGCATTACGTGCATTTTCAACTGCTTCTACTACTAAAGACGGTTTCCACATCCGCACCATGGCCCTTATCTTAGGGTTTAACCCATAGACAAAGCGTTTTGCCTGTCGTTGATCATTATCCATGTATGAAACATATTTCACCAATTCCGTGAACCTGATCTCGTACTCTTCCACGATCCTGTTTTCCTGTACTAGAGCATGAAATGCTCCCACCTGTTGTTCCTTGTAGTAAGCTGGTAGATATTTCCTTCAAAACCTTTCCTCAAAAAGTTCCCAAGAGACGGTGTCTGGAGTAAGGTGGAACTGCCTCTCCAGGTTGCCCCACCAATTCAAGGCAATGTCTCTCAACTGAAAAATCGTTATCTTCGCCTTTGAAGTGGACACATAGTCTCTTAAGGCAAAACACCTTGTCATGCCTTCCAACCATGCCTCTGCACGTTCACTGGCACGACCCCCCGCAAACTCTGGAAGTTTGATCTTCTGCAGTTCTCTAGTGATGTCTTCGGGTGGAGGCCCTCCCCCTGAATCCCTCGACACTTCAGGATTACCCATTCCAGATGGTGGGTGATCCACTTCGATCCCTGCTGTCTGACGCCCCTTTAAAGTCTCATTTATGGCCTCCAAAGAGCGCAGAATGAGAGCTAATTCAGGCGATGGTGGTGGTGGCGCTGGCGGTCTCTGCGTCGATGCCCCTTTGCCTTGATTTCCTCAAGTCCTAATCATCTTGTATAATTGAATCTGCATCAACCAAGAGTTTGTCAGGGAGAGTCTAGGGCAGTTCACAGTTGCACAACTTAAACTTGAAACCAGGGTTAGGCGTAAGTTTTTTTTTACTTGTCTGTAAACAAACATTACTCTCTTTAGGGGAAGTGGCTAGGTTAGGGTTAAAGCGTCTAAGCTCGATGTCTTCTCCTAAGAAAACTACTGACCCCCTTGCTTGGTAGCTATGCTAGCATCACACCATACTCGCCAATTCCTCTAACTTATGTATATAATCAAGCATCAACCTGACCCTTGTAACAATATGCACCACTCATATTAATTGCCCTTATGAATTATAATACCCTGTGTCTCGTCATTCATCAAGTTATTTAATTCCTAAAATTAATTTACATAGTTTAATTCTCCTTAATCAAATAATCGACATTAATTAATTAATCCTAAATTTAATTAACCAAATAAATCAATTAATTACCTTGATTATTCACATTAGTTAGTTTTATTTTGAATCATAAATTTAAATATATACATGAATTTAAAGCATTACTTACTATTATTCATTATTATAATTTAACTATTATTATTACTAATAATTAACATTTAACTAACTTAAACAATAAAAGTTTAAACCTTAGTTAAAAGATAATAATAATTAAAATAAATAAAAATAACAATAAAATAAATAAATAAAACAAATAAAATACAATTAAAAAGAATTAAAATAACTAAAATAAATTAAATAAATAAAATGAAATAAAAATAAATAAATAAAAACTAAAGTCGGGGAGTGGGTCCTCGCATGAGGCCCACATGCCCCTTCCCCCCGGCGCTCATCCCTTAACCCTAATCTCCTCTCACTCTTATCTCTTCAAACGCTACCCTCTCTCCCCTTTCCATTTCGTTTTTTTTGTCAAACGCTCAGCAGAGGTGAAGGATGAGGTCGGCCATGGCCATCCCTCTGCTCGTTCGACCCTGGTGTCCACGATTTCAAGGTCTGGAGGGCGCGTCGTGTACAGTGGCGCGTTCCCTCTGCTCCTTTGTGGCTTCTCCTCCATGGCTTGGCGCGTGGTCGCGTTGGTATATTGGTTCAGTTTGTNATTTTGGCGCGTGGGCTCCTCTGTGGCAGTTGGTGTGAATGTTGATGATGCCTTGGCTCTTGATCTCGGGTGCTCGGTACGAGTTTCCATGGCTTGGCTTTTTGGTTAGCGCAGATTTCACAAGATATGGGTGCTCGGGGAGGTCGCAGGATCGACTCTCCTTGTCGCCTTTTCTTTCTAGTGTGACTGGGTAGTTGGTGCTCGACAAAACTGTTCTTATTTCTTGTAGGTTATCTTTTGAATATTCATTTGTTCGCAATAGACAGATTATTGTTTTTTTTATTTTAATTTTATTTTTTTCTCCTAACTGCAGAACCGACTTATTGTTTTTCCTTTGTATATATTTTTTTTGGATATCTTTATGTAGTCTGGATCGATTGAACGACTTAACCTGATTAGGTAGGGTTTTCTTTTCTGTTTGGATGTAGCTCCCGGATGCACTTTGAAAATGAATTGGAGATTGGCCTAAAGAGCGCACTGTTATTCTCCTCTCCTTGTGACGCGTTGTGTAGTGTTTTGGATCCTTGGCTTAGTGCGTTGGAATTAGATCTGATGCTTAGCTCTCAAGTGCTTGGCTCATGGTCTTGGAGATTGGTGCTTAATGCCCAATATGCGCGTAGAGCATGCATGACACCCCTTGTAGACTCTACTCCTCTTGTCTCGTGGCCCTAGTTTATAAATTGAAGATCTGGTATATTGTTGTTTTATTACTATTGTAAGTCAACATAGATTCTAGATTTGTGTTGTTGATTATATCTAGCCCTTAGGGCTGCTGAATAGATCTAATGGTTGTGTATTTATGGTGTCTACACTTTTAGATTGCCTAGAAGTGAAGTGTTGTAGTAGATTTGAAGTTTCTTGCAGGTGTTCCGAAGAAATAAGATTCAGCACTAGGGATGAAATATCTATGGTGTGTTTCCGTGGCCTCTTGTGAGGTGGAAATTGAAGAGTTCCAAAATTTGTACAAGTGAAGTACACTTAAAGTTTATGCAATCAATCTTCCAACTTCTTGGCATTAAGTGATCCATCAAATGGTTTTATTTCCATTTTTAATTTTTTTTTTTTTTTTCATTTTAAAACAATTCTGTGTGCCAACCGTTATTTAAATGGGTTGACATTAGTGCTGGCTTGTGGAATTTGATGTTTAAAATGATGCCTTCGTGTCAAGCTTTAGTATTTGGTGCTTAGCTCAAAAATTTGGAGATTAGGCCCAAAGGCCCAATAATTTACAATGCCCTCGTGGGATCTTTCTCCAGGTGACTTTGTATTAAGTGCTTGAGCGCTAGTTTTGCGAGTGGTGTTGGCGCTAACCTTGGTCGTATGTGCAGGTGGCTAAATGCTTGGGCGTTGGCTCTTGGTACTATAGATATTGTCCCTCGGCCAATATTCTTTTGTATTACTTTTTTTTTGGCTTGGGTATTGATGCAGGTGCGTTGTGTATGCTACGCTCTTCGTGAGCTTGGCGCTAGACATAGATCTGGTGCTTAAATTGACACTTGTATTGTGACTGAAATTTGGTATCGAATCGTGGAATTTTATGCAATAGATAGGGTTTGGCTCTCAGGCCCAATATATATTTTTTTGTTTTATTAATTGTTGGTTTATTGGTAGCAAGTGTTAAAATTCACTTAATACTTTCACTGTGTAGAATATTATACTATTTTACTTTCATTGCATAATGTTTATATATATAGATCTGTATATATAAAAAAAGTTTGTGGGCTTGGCTTGTAGGTTAGGTGGAGCTGGAGCTAGAGCTTGGCCCTTAGCCCCAGATTTATATCTAAATAAAAGGTTTCAGGGCCCCTTTTCCCAAGGTTTTTAGGTTGCAGGTTTTTAGGGTTGATTACAATATATATTTACCCTAAATAATTTATTCGGGGTTTCAATATAACTATTTAGAAGTTGTTTAAATTTCTGGGTTGGAATAGTTCCATTCCTGAACTTTCCTTCATATATGCGGGTAGGTGGGTAGGCCCTGGTCCAAGTTTTTAAACCAGGTCTCTGATACCATGTGTAAGGTCTCTTCCAACATAGCCTTGTAAAACATAAATTAAAATAGAGAAATGCTATCCTAACTTTTAACCATTCATTATTTAGCATAATTAAAATTTATGAGCAACATCATAATAAACCACATATTCAACATATTCAGCAACATGATAATAAACCACATAACACAGCATAATAATGAAAATACATACCTCTAATTGATGTTATTGTTGTTCTCCAACTCTGCCTGATGCTCTGCCCAAAACCGACTAACCTCCCAACGAACTAGGAACATAGCCTCTTCGGCTCCCTAGCTCTAGGATTCCTGGCCCCCAAGCCCAAAACTCCCAGCAACAGGTGCCCCCTGTCTCAGTCCACCAAACTCCAACAAGTTCCTCAAGCAAAAACCAGTACTATCCTCCAGCAAGCTACTCCAGCCCCAAACCAACAATACAGTCCTCTCCTCTCTCAAAATGATGCTCTCTCCCAAAAATCCAAAAGTCCATTCTCCTGTGTTTTTCCCTCCCCTTATCCTCCTTTTCCCCCTCTCTCATTCACCGCCTTCTCCCTTTCATTAAGACTCACCCACCTTATCCCTCCATTCAATGGCAACCACCTTATCCCCTTTCTCTTTAATGGTTCCATCATTCGATACATTAAGTCTCCATTTAATAAATTAAAATTTATTAAACTCAAATTCATTAACCAAATATTTAATCATGAAATTAATTAATTAACTAATATACATTAAACAATTTTTTAAAACATGACAATTGATTAATTACTTAGGGTTGTTACAAATGATGCAACAAGATACTACAAGTGACAAGGAAACCACGAATCAAATAGCCCAGAAATTATGGAGAAATTGTAGAACAGAGGTAGTAGATGCAGAAGGAGCCCCAGGAGGTTTGGAAATTCAATGGTACCATGAGTTAATTGAATAAGATATCCTTTCAACTTCTCCAAGACGAATATCAACAAGATACAAGCTTCTAGGGTCTTTTGAACAAGATTATTTAACTAATGCTTATGGCCCTCCTATCCCATCAATGAAGAGGGTCTTTCTTGACTCCATTAATATCTAGGGACTATGAATGAAGGATAGACCTTGGATTGTTAACGATGATTTCAACATGAATACATCCCTTAAGAAAAGAAAGATGGTGTTAGAAAGCTAGATGAAAAAAGTGAAGCCTTTAAGGAGACCATAGAGAGGCGATGGCTGTAATGCACATAGGGAGGATAATGCGGGGTACCTAGGGAGGTACCCAAGAAGATAATGAATGTAATTTGGGTACAATAATGGAATAGGCCCACTATGTAATTAAAAAAAAAGAATATAATAATAAGAGGTGTTTGGCATATCCCCTAGGAATGCTCATGAAAAAGTATCTATTTGTATAAGGGACCCTCAACTTTGAGGAAACCTAGGGTGGTGGGATTCAATCTCTTTATGTTTATCGCAAGAAATTTATGAAGAATGGGACTCCTTTATCTCGTGGTTGTGTGGAAACTTCATCCTTCTATATGATGAGCCCTCATACATTTTTTGATGGTCCTTTAACCAAAAGGAAAGGTCCCTTACAACGAAACTTGGATATAAAGCATGGTAGGAAGAAAGACTTCTAGTACAACCTAAATGGTGGTGGAAAACATCGTGGAAAAGAAAAGCTCCTTTAGGATGAAAAATTTCTCATTAGCTTGCTCTGAATAATAAGCTATTGACTTGGGATAATGGAGAGAAAAGAGTCTGGTGCAGACCAAATTGTTGCACCCTTTGCATTGGTGATGAGGAATCATTTTCTCACCTTTTTGTATTTTTTCCTTATGTAGGCCAGGTTGCAAACTTGGTCAAGGAAAAGTTAAATGACAGGTTTGACTGGAACAAGGAAAGCTTGGAAGAAAGCTATCATATATGGGTCTAGGACAGGGTCGTGAAGCTCTATTAGGGTTTACCAAGTATCATGATTTCAAATATTTGGTGGGCCCATAACTCGACTATTTTAAAAGATAAATGGATTCCTCCAGAGGTTGTTGCAACGATTATGCTCAACCAGGTTGTTGATTTTAAAGACAATCCTAAAGAATTTAAGCAGTGTACTCATATTCTCCCCACATTAGATTATGGCATCCCTCGGGGATATTTTGATGGGGCCAGCTAGGGACATCCTCCTTCGTGCAGAGTTGGGGTAGTTATGTTCATCAACAAGAACCATTACATTTACATTAGCTATTCCCCTGGCCAGGGGTCGAATAACATATCTGGTTTAATTTCAATGTGGACCCTCTTGGAGATGAAAAAGCAGAAAGACATTAAAAAGATAGAGATTTTGGGGGATTCAAAATTGGCAATCGATTGGGCCCAAGGAAAATTAGTAATACAAAATGTCAATCTGTCAAATATTTTGAGAGATATCAAGCTGGCTTTTATGTCCTTTGAATGGATTTTTTTTCATCATGTTTTAATAGAATTCAATGTCAAGGAGGATGAGCTATCAAAGGAAGCGCTTCAATTACATAGAGGAGCATTTGGGTACTATGAGTACTTTGATGGGGTGGAAACTGAAACTATGGAGTTCCATCTTTAGATGAAAGAGGCAGTAATTGACAGTGTATTTTGCTTTTTTCTTTGAATGACAAAGAAGAGACAAAAGCGGACTATAAAGTTTTGTAAGAAGTGGACTTCAAAGTTTTGTAAAAACTGTTATAGGTAACAATGAATAGAATGGAGACAAGCTCTTTTTTATCTAAAAATCCTGAAAAGGTTGAAGCGAAATATTATAACATGTATATTTATGGATTACTCTTGGAATATAAAAGATTTTTTTCTACTTGAAAAAAAATCTCGAATGGATCAATATTAATGATAAGCTCATAGTTTTGCAAAATTATTGAAGTGCTTTCAGTTGCTCGTAAAGGTTGGTAATATTTTTTGCATAAAGCACAATATCATCAACAATGTCTAAGTGAAAGAAGACAACAATTCCAATATGTTAATACTAATGCAAGCCTTGTTTTTAAATATTGCTCAATTTTGTTGATAAATATGCCAAAAAAATGGACACTCTTACTTAACAACAATATCACAATTAATGTTCATTAACAAACAACTAGATATTACATTTCATTTTAGTAATAACTTTTTCATAAAATCTAATGACAATTATAAAGAACTTAAAAAAGATAACTATTTCTTTTCATTATATCATGTTCAAAACTTTTCTATAAAGAAATGAAATTCATTTTTTTGAAAATGTAATTAAAAACTTTTTTAAAACAAGTGAATGTGCCACAAAGTATTTAGTCTTTATCAAAAAAATAAAAATAAATAAACAATCACTAAGTGAAATTTAAAAATTGAGAAAATAAATAAGAAATCATAAGAATATAAAAATATTATAATATTGATCACATTAATAAGTACTTAGCGTCATAAAACATTAAAATACAAATATGTAAAATTGGTTACATTCAAATCAAAACATTATTTGAAAAGTGATAATAATTTTTTTCTTAAACAATACCATGTGAAAGTTGCCACATGAAGCTTTTAAAATTTTTCATAATAAATGTTTTTATATTTTTAAATAAAATTAAAATCTTAAAAATTTATGTATCATCAATAACCTTTTGATTTTTTAAAAATAAAATTAAAATCTTAAAAATTTATTTATCATCAATAACTTTTTTGGAACAATTAAAAAATAAACAAGTGAAATTTAAAAATTACAAAATTTATTTTTGATTTTCAAATTTTAATTTAAAAAAAAAAAAATTAATATTGAAAAACTTTATAACATAAAACTAAATTAATACAAAATTAAAAAACTTTGTCTTACAAATGAAAAATAGACTACTAAACAAATGAAATGTTCTTTTTTCTTTATAATAATTACAAAAGTGATAATGTAATGAAGGACTACTAAACAAATGAAATGTTATTTTATCTTTATAATAATTACAAAAGTGATAATGTAATGAATAATAACATATTGATTACTCAATTATTTTTATTTAAAAACATATTTTAATCATATTTAATGAATATTTTTAAAAAATTACATCATAGTCAATAATGTGTTATATATATACAATTTTCTCATCAATTAGATGTACTTGGGTTCAAATCCCATGTAAACTCAAATGAATTATTTATGAGTTGTTGACTTGATTTTATTGATGTATTATAGATGAATTATTGATGAGTTGTGGATTTTACTTAATGCTCTGAAAAATCTAGATTATATACTATTTTTCGAATAAGAGGAAGTGTCTGAACATTTTCCCTATAATGATGGTGATTTTGAATTTGGGCTATCTAACCTTAAGAAGGTAAGAGGTTACTTGGAAAACACACACACACAATGAAATACACATCCTAAGAAACATTCCCCTTGTGATACGGTCGAGATAGGGAAAATAACAATCATTCATTCTAACCATCTAAACTATATATAACTTTCGTAGACTTTACTAGTGGCTGAGGGGGGTCCCTTGTCCCACAAACAAAGAAGTCTCATACACCAATTTGGTGTGTTGGCTTAACTGTGACCTTAAAAATAGATTATTATTATTATTATTATTATATTGATGAAATAAATAAATAAAATAAATTCCATATGTTACAATAAAAAAAGATACTCTTAAGTACCCCATTGCTCCAATGAAAGATACTTTTATTATACCTTTCATCCCATGTGAAATTTAGAGTTTCTCTAATTTTAAGGGCTCTAATCTATGGCAGCGAATACAAGGGGAATTCTCGCACGTTCTGAGTCTTCCTTGCAATTCCATAATGGCGATCGTCCGAACACTAGATTAAACCGTGAATCCATCTCATCTGTTTATTCTTGCATGAACGATAATGCTGTAAGAAGAGAGCGTTATCCTACCTTGCTCATGCATAGACTGTACTTCAAGTATATGATGTAGTGATAATTCATCTGCGATAGGGGAGGCCATCGATGCTGTGACAACTTTCTTTCTGCTTGGGCGTGACACCCTAACGACATGCAATGAATTTGAGTGGGCATTCATTAATTAAGGTAAAGGGTGATGGGATAATCTTCCATTGATCTTGATATTCATGCAAGGTGGCCAAATTGGTTTGGTGATGGGATAATCTGCTATTGATTTTGATATTTCCTTTTGGGAGCAAGGTGGCCAAATTGGTTTGTGAATCAGCCAACTTATTATTTTTCCTCATGACACGGCATAAAGAGATTTGAGGGATGTCTTTTATCACAGAGATTTGAGGGATGTCTTTTATCACATGTCTGATTTGTTTGATAATGTTACTTAATTGACCATGTTTTTGGAGGGTCCCTTTGATCATACTTATAGTGTTCATGGAATCATCAATGATGATTATATGTTGGATCTGGTTCTCCTTGACAAGTTGGACCCCTAGAATTATAGTGTATTCTTCTACTTGACTATTGGTGGTGGTGCCTAAACTCGAGACATAGCCTGTCTCTATATTCCCCCTGGAATCAAGAATGATCCCCACTCTGAGACTTGAATGGATATATTGATAGTAAATTAAAAAATGATAAACTCAATTTTTCTAAAGTATTTTTTTTAAATAATTTAGTTAAAAGTTATAATTCCATTTTATTGATGGAAAATTTCGCCATGAAATTTTGCTTTAAAATTTTTAAAACTTTTTTAATAGAAATTATACTCTCACTTAATTGATGAAAACATTGATCATGAAATTTTGTCTTTAAGAATTTTAAAAAATAAA
>JASDQU010218320.1:0-17993 GCA_032191745.1 Picea mariana | reverse complement strand
TTCTATAACTTGACGAGGAATGAAAAATCATATTGGAGCCTGAAGCCATCACTGACACAAGAATTCACCAACTGAGGAATAGATCTATTTCAGAGTATCTCATTAAATGGAGGAAACTACCGGTTAAAGATTCCACTTGGGAAGATGGGTCTTTTATACAAAAGCATCCAGAGTTACTCAAGCATTGCGGACAACACTTGTCTCAAGGGGAGGGGCATGTTAAGCCCTAATATTGGCTCATTAACCCTTAATTGGGGCATATTAGATTAGTAATGTTATTTTATTTATGTCGACTTGCTCATTAACCCTTAATTGGGGCATATTAGATTAGTAATGTTATTTTATTTATGTCAGCTTTAGGCCATTAGTTGTAATTATACCTCCTAGTCTCCTATATATACCAAGGAGACATTTTCATTTTGAATCATCTTGTACTTGAACATTTAAGTGGGGTAAAAGGAGGTTGCCCCCTCGAAGAGGCTTATTATCTAAAATTATATCTTTTTCAAGGCGTTGAGTACTTTTCTTGAGGTTTTTCTATGCTATATTGATGTTTGGTTCTTAACACCCAACTCCATCTCTTCATCTTGGCTTAGGGAACCCTCCAGTTTTTCTGTCAGGAGAAAATTTAGGGCCTTCTTGGTATCCTTTAGGATTGATTGGGATCGCTTGAGAAATTCTTTGGCCCAGATTTTGGACAATTTTCCAATCCTTTATAGATTGTTTGAGAACTAATGCATAGAACAAGATCCTTCATTTCTTGTTAATGGGAATAAGGCATTCAAAACTAGAGAGATAAACTCCTCTCCTTGCAACCATGAATAATTGAATTTTAAAGGGAAATATTTTTCTTTATACATTTGAACAATTTTCAAGAAGATTGGCATGTAGTTTTAGAAACAACCCTCAAAGACCCTTGATGAAATGCCCCAATAATTTAGCACCAAATTTTCATATATGAGAAAATGATCAAGTCTTTTAGCGATTAAGTCCTTTCCTTTCTTCCCGTTTCGCTAGGTTTGAGAAATATTTTGCAGAGCCACATCCACAAGTGCATTCTTGGTTATTCAATTTGAAAAAAACCCTTCTGAGTAATCCTTTCTTATGCGTTCCCCCCAAATTTCCTGAGAGGAGACTATGAAGTTTAGGTCCCCCCCAATAAAATATTTCCTCCCTATAGGACTCCTGGTGAAGCTAGGCCTTCCCAAAATGGGATATGATCAAAACATAGCTCGTATAAATTTACCACTTTAAAGGAGAAATTAAGTACATAATCCCTCAAATCCACTACCAACCTTGAAGACCTTTTCATCAAGAAGGTGCAACTAGACCTCCACACTGTAAGGAGACCCCTAGAGTGACCTTCTGAATTCAATGAAAAGAAATACCAATCCCTCAGCCAAGATTTAAAAAACCCATTTTCTTTGTCCCCAACACAGATAGTTTCCTGGATAATAATTACATCCAACTTTTGTAGAAGTAATAGCCGTTTGAGGACTTAAATTTTGTGGGTGCTCGCAACTCCTATGCTATTTAGAGAGAGAATAATAATTGGGAAACCTCTTGATGGGACAACCCCTCTCTAAGGGCTTGATAGATAGTTGACTGACTACCATCTTGTACTTCTTTTTTTTCTTTCAGTTGAGCCTTGGATAAAAAATATTTTCTGCCTACCTTTCCACCTAGCGCTTTGTCAAAAATCAAATCCCCATTAGATTTCCCTATCAAACCCTCTTTAAATCTAGACATGAGAAGTTAATTCGATTTGACAGATGATTTGGAGATCACGATTTCATTTGAGGCATCCCTCGAGGATAAGGGAGACATGTGATGAGAAACTTTTGAGAGGGGTCTGATCCCCTGATAGGAAGATGATGAGATATTCTCCTTGGGGGGAGGATTCAAGGACTTTTCACGAGGGGAAGAAAACCCATTTTATAAACATGAGGGATATGAGGGCTTGACATGGGCGAGGGAATTGAAATCAACAATGCAAGTAGAAGAAACAAATGAGTAGACATTTTTGAATAAATTTTTGAAAGAGAAAGGGAGGGACTCAATCCCTTACCATCCTATTGTCCATGACAATTCTCCAAGGATGAGGAAATTGGCACCACTTTCCTCTTTTCCACTGCTTCGCTGCTAGTATCTCCAAATCTTGAGTGAGCTCCTTCCTCATGAGCATTGACCTCTGGGGATTTCCTTTTCTAGATTTTCCTAAAGGGAGGGAACTGGGAAGGGTGCCATTTGCATTGTGCCTAAAGGTGGCCAACCTCATGGCACCAAAAGCAACAAAACGACACCTTCCAGTAGTCGATTCTTTGAATCCATGAGAATCCTTTCCACACCAAATCAATTTCATTTTGTAAACCTTCCCTCAAGTTCACCTCTATGTGAATCCATGCCCACCGATGATCCAATATAGTCTCCAAATCAAGTTCCAAATAGTATAACCTCCCAATTTGTTCCCAATGTCCTTTAACATTTCGACATGCCAAAAAATCAACGAAATATTTCCCAAACCTTTGTCGAGGCCAATGGGTCTTGAGCGAGGTCAAAATATATTGACCACTTACTTAAGAATAAACCAAAGGGTACCCAACCCCAAATATGGATGAATATATGGTTTAGGTCCTCCCTAGACAAGAATTTAAAACAAATCCACCCTCTGGAGAGGGTGTGGAAACCAGGACGATATCCCAGAATGCCAAACCAATTCTCATCTAACCATTTTTCAAGAAAATTTGGGAAAACCAACTTACTATAGAACCACCCAACTATTGTCTTTCCCAATAACTCTAGAATCACATTAAAGGTGTAACATTCCCCAACCCGATTGAGGTCCATTACATGTGGAATACTCCTAAGAACTAAAATTTTTAAAGTTAACTAACTAATTTCGTATAGCTTAATAGCTACGAATTACAACAAGATTTTAGTGTTGTCTAATACCATTAATTTAGTGCATCTACAACATGCTAAAATGAACATGAAATGAAACTAGTAACTCAAATACAACAACATATAAATCAATCTTATACATAGAGTTCATGCACATCATAACTCATAAATACAACACATAAATATATCAAACACTTATCTTTTAAATTCTGTTGTGCAACCGGCTGCTTGGGATGAATGCTCTACCCAAACATAGACTTCTTGTTCCAATTCTCAATATCAAGTCACACTTGAGCTGGGATAACAATCAATAAAAGAGGGTCATCTCTCATTGTCCACTCACAACTCAGAAATCTCACAACCCATTGATATTCTCCTACAACTATATTGATTTTACACTAGCTCTCTTCCTCTTGACCTGCCCAACCCAAGGAATGTAGCCCTTCATTGATCTCATTTCCTTGGGTTCCACACTCATTTATAAAGGTCTTTCTAGCACAGGTAACCAAGAATCTCTTTGCTGGGAACTCAAGGGAACTATTGTTAGGAAAACTACCAACAAAAACAACAACAAACACTTGCTATTATAGTGAAAATCACATAGGATTTCACTCTTCAAGATTGAAAACCTGGATCTTCAATCTTCAACTCCAAAATTCTCAAAAAATGCTCCAACATACTCTAGAATCATCCTCCATGGTTGCTCCATCTCTAAGCTCTCTTTCTTGTTCTCTACTTGTTGTTCATGCTAAAAACTTGACTATCTAAAACTATTGTAACTGCCCATACAAATTTCCTCTCCTTTGGCTTGCTTGTTTGACTCATACACTTCCCCAAACTGATTGTACTCATCCCCCATGCTCCCAATAACTAGGGTATGTGAATTTTCAGACCCATCCTCTTAAATGCATTCAATGATTAGCTTTGGGGACACTCAATCAAAAATAGAGTTTAATACATAATGATAATAAAATTTAGGAATGTGGGTGGCATTAATAGACATGGATAATTCCCCTTGGACCCCTCTCTAAGGAATTATCCTAGGCCCTCCTCTCTTTTATGGATTAATTAATCTCTCATCTCTGTTCATGTCCCCTTTGCAGTTGGCATCACATTTTACTATAAAAAATCAGAAATACATTTCGCATCTACATTGCTTTGGGAGTATCCACACATTATATCTACGTTAAGTATTAATTAAACTTAGGATTATAGTGGGGATGTTACATTCCCTGTCCCCTACAATTGTGTGTCATCCTTGGTGCACACTATGGTAATATACATATACAAATTTACATCACAATACTTAAAGAAATAATTTTTTTTCAATATTACAATTCCAACAACAGTTCCAACCAAAATATGCTATTACTCTCAACCTGTGAACCCAAGGAATGCATCATTCTTTTTATCAGGGCTAACCCAAGGAATCTACCATTCAATTATCAGAGCTAACCCAAGGAATGTGCCATTCTTTTATCAGGTCCCCCATCACAGGTTGTCTAGGACTCTGAGATGTGGTTCCAGAACTCTAGCCACTCAAAATGGAGTCTTACATTCTATTTTCTTCAAAATTGACAAAAAATTGTAGATATTCTTCCCACATATTTTATTCATGCTCCCATGTAGCATCTTCAGGACTGTAGTAGGTCCATTGAACCTTTACCAACCCCATGGCCTTGTTCTTGAGCAATTTCACCTTCCGGTCCAATATGTGCATTGGTTCCACTCGGAAATTCCCTTCGTGCTCCACTTGGATCAAAGTCCAATCAATTATGTGGTTATGGTCAGACACACGTTTATTTAGTAATGATACATGAAATACATTATGCACTCTCATGGATGTAGGCAATGCTAGCATGTATGCAACTAGCCTTATCTTTTCTAATATTTCAAAAGGTCCACAATATATTGTTGCCAAGTTTGGGAAACTTACTAATTTTAGTGAACTTATTTTCACCTTCACTTTCACATGCTTGCCCACTTTAAAATATCTAAAAAACTTTGTTCTTGTCTGCATAACTTTTCTACCTATCTTGGGCAGACTTTAAATTATGCTTGATCTTTACCATCTTCTCTTCCATTTCCTTTAACAAATCTGGCCCAACAACTGCTTTGTCTGCTGGGTTATCCCAACTTACTGGAGTGTTACACTTCCTGCCATACAATGCTGCAAATAGACTCATTTTTAATGAGGTATGATACCCATTATTGTAATAAAATTCAACTGAATGGAAATAATCTCCCCACTTTGAAGGTTGATCCATCACATACATGTTGGAATATTCAGTAATATTGAGAGGGGGGATGAAGCAATATTATAAAAATATTAACCTCTTTTATATTTTTAACCATCTCAACTAGTCATCACATAGTCAGTCATAAGCTATGTAGAGAATTAACCATAACATAAGGGAAAACTATGCAAAGAATTAACCATCACACAAAGACACAATACACAAATATTTTATGTGGAAACCCATACGGGAGAAAACCACAAATATTCTTTTTCTTATATCAAGAAAGAGTTACATTCAGTTTATGAGCACCTACTCATAGGAGGATCCAACCCCCTAGATTTACTAACACCAAATGGAATGAAGCACCAAATCCCTATAACATAGGCTCCAACCTATAGAGAGGACACCAATCCTCAGTGAGCTCGAACTCACCCTAGCACCACCCTGCCACCCTGAAAAATTGCAAGCTCTGACTTGCAGTAATTAGTGAGGACACCATTCCTCTCAAGAACCAACCTATTGAGTGAGGACACAAGTCCTATCCCTTGCACCACCTTGGCACCCTGTATTCATTTTTCTCTAAACCATTTCTATGTACAAATTGACTTATTTCAAAAATTTTCTCTACTCGTCAAGGCAATCTAATATATCTCTATTTCATCTCATTAAAACCTTGATCCTTTCTCATCTCAAAAACCTTTCCTCCAGAGCACACCATGCATTTCTATTTATATTGTCTCAGCTTCAGTTTGACTAACTTTATGTGGACACGTAACAATTACATTGTGGACATGTCTTGATCAAATCAAAGTCTTGTTAGTTGCACTTTTGTCTAAATTAAGAAAGTGGATGCATGAAGGTTACATTGTGGACAAATCTTGAACAAATCAAAGTCCAGTTAGTTATATGTGGACAAACTTATTTTCCAGACATTTTTTTTGACTAAATCAAACGGGCTGAATCTTCCTTGTTTTACCAAAACATTCATTATCGAAACAATTTACATTCTGGTTTACATAGCATATGTTACATAAATAGAATAAGATCCCAAGTCACAAGTCTTCATCTTGTCGCACTTGGCCTCTAGAATTCTCACCCGGTTTCCTCATCAAACTATTAGTGTCCCCTGGTGACTCTCTCTCTTGACTGCTAAACTTCCACTCGTTCCGTCACATTCCACTTCGAAATTCATCTCATCACACTCCACTACACCATTCATCACTCTAACTCAAAGGTGCCATGCAGATTTTCATTTGTGCAATCTTCCACACACCCTGTCTCAATACACTTCACTTCTGAACTGTTTCGTAGGCCATCCTCTGTTCTGCATGCACTTCTGGAAAACTCGGTCACTTTCGTGCATTACTTGATGGATTTCTTCTGTTGATCTTCTTCTACGAATTCTTTTCATGATATTATTCTGTGCCTTTCTACCGTTGATATTCTTATGCACATTCTTTTCACGATATTCTTCTGGGCCTTTCTGCCATTGATATTCTTCTGTGCATTCTTTTCACGATCTTGTTTTAATGGTTTCATTGCAATAGGTCTGCAATAGTGCAGTAGAAATAATCCTTATGCAAACTTCCTCAGCTTGTGTGCCAAATTTTTTCCATACCGTCTGTGCGCCATACTATCTATGACCTTGTTGACATCAATGACAACATATACTGAACAATACATTCTAAGCATGTCCTCAATTATTCTATTATTCCTCTTTGTTTTCTGATCTGATTCTGGGTGATACGCTGTATTGAGATTTAGATTTGTCCCAAAGCCTTTGAACAAACCTTTCCAGAAATTGGAAGTAAACTTTGGATCTCTATCTGAAACCATTTCCTTAGGCACTCCATGTAGCATGAAAACTTCTTTCATATATATTTTTGCAATATTTGTTTCCTTGTGTGTAGTCTTCACTGGAATACAATGTGTTTCCTTAGTTTATTTATCCAACACCACCATGATAGAATCATGCTGCTTCATTGTCCTTGGAAGCTTAGTAATAAAATCCACTATTACTACTTCCCACTTCCATTATGGAATGGGAAATGGATGCAATAACCCAGTTGGATGCCTATAATTTGTCCTCACCTTCTTACACTCTAAATATATGGATATGTAATTAACCACTTCTTTCTTCATTCCTAGCCAAAAATATTGGCTTCTTACAATTGCAATTGTCTTCTAATATCCCGGGTGCCCATCATATGGTACATTGTGCATTTCCCTCATCATTGCATTTTCCAGCTCACTAGAATTCAACACATACACTTTTCCCTTGTACATGATGTGATACCCCGGTTTTGAGTCCCCATATGAAATAATGTATTTTGTTTATTTGATGAAAGGCCGGAGTGCCCAAACAATTAAAGAGGTCAACGTGCCTAGGAAATGTAATGATATGATCATTATTATTAATAAAATAGATCGTTGGCTGCAAGATGGAAAAGGACAAGAGTTATAGGGGGATATGATTCCATGAGAGAGGGGGATTAAAGGGATAAGTCATTTTATCATATTTTATTTACCCATATTTTATTAATTGAGAGAAGGGGTTACATGAGATTCTTGGGGGAAGGCCACATGGTTTTTGATTCCCAAGTAAATATATAAACCCATGTTGTGGGATGTTTGGAGGTTATTATCCATACACACTTTCACACTTTCATTCATTATTTCTCATTCATCCTTGATATTGGTGGGGAAAAGGAAAAACAAATTACTAAGAGAGAATCCATTGTTGGCTGGCTGTAGTGACTGCTGGTGTATTCCAACCATGAATTAATGAATGCATGCATGAGAATCATTGACATGTATTAAATTTTATTCAAAACTGTGAGTCCTGAGAGTCCCAACATGGAGATTCTTGACCAGATGCACTAGAGCCCTGGAAGGAGGTGGACAACCTGAGGGACTGCATGGTAGAGAAGGCGATCCATTCTCTTGGGTTGTGCAGGCTGGAAAAAAGAGAGTTGGTGTACTTTGGATTTCTTTGTGTTGATGAACCCGTGAGAGCTTGAGTGCTGATTGGTTTGTGGAAGCCGAGTGACACCATGGAACCATCCTTATGGATTCATAGCCCTAGCTTAGGGGTGACATTGCTATTGATACTTGGAACAATAATGTCTACGGTTGGGTGGAACTTCCTTGGTCTGCATCCAGTTGGAGAACCATTTTGATTAAGATAAGTTCTCTTTGTCATGTGTTTCTCTGTTGTATATTTATTTCCATTGTGTATTAATTAATATCTTTGAGATGTGTATATTTTTTGTTCCTGATTACTGGTTATTGCTATGCATGGCATGTTTACAGATTCTTTATATTGTAGCATGAATATTTATTATTGCATGTGCTGTTTTCATGTTCCTTTCATGCTTCTTTAATAATTTAAATGGTATCAGAGTTAGAAATCCATTTCAAACAAAGAGTTTTTGAGGTAGCGTGCCCGACCTATGGATGGTTGGGTATGTTACATATTGGTATTAGAGCTTCAGGTTGAAACACTAGACTGATATGGGCCGAAACTATTGGCCATGGTATTTTCATTAAGAAATAATATTTCTTTGAGATCCTAAAGCTCATGATAAATATTGTTGCAGATATCGTGCAGAAGCCAGAGTACAATGCAGACAAATATCCTTTGTAAAGGATTGTGGAATCATGACCGTTAGATCAAGAGTCAGATAATCAAGGGCTGTCAGATCTAATTGAGAAATTTTGGGTATAACCAGAGCAATCAGATCAAACTAATAGATCGCAAGTCGTTGACCAAAGCCAAGTAGGAGATAGAAAGTTCTGGGACTCCAGAACTTCTCCACTTCGATGATTATTGGAGACTAGGAAAAGGTGCGAAGTGCCGAAGCCATGAAGTGAAAATCTGAAGTCTTGAAATCATGCAGGCCGTCAGATTTGGAGTAGAGGAATGTGGACCATCCATTTGGTTGATGATGTGTCTTATGCCACGTTGCAGGGGTTCCATATGGGGAGACATGTCACATGAATTCAATGTGTTTTGGAACCCAACATGTCCATTTATGAGTGACACGTGGAACACATACCATGGGTCCATGTCACCATAGGTGACATCAACATGCCATGTCATCTCCAGGATTATGGCCTCTAAGAATTTCCAGCTTCTTCTACTAGCAAAAGTGTCGAAGGCCAAAGTAGCAAAATAATGCAGGTCATTGATCTAAGACTCCCTTGGGATTTATCACAACCATTATATCAAGCAGTGGAAGGATGGCATAAGCACTTTGACAGGTATAACTTCGAGGGAGTTGAACAACTAGAGAGTTGTAATATCTCGAAGTCCCAGAGTGTCGAAGCCCTGAAATCCAACCAACTGTCGGATCAAGGAGGAACTTCGGGTGAATTCTTGACCTTTCGATCGAGTATGGTGGAAGGATAAGGTAAGCCATAATATATTGAAGTTCCATAGTAATGAAATCATGTAGACCATCGATCTAATATCCCTTTGGGACTTTTCTCAACCGTTAGATCAAGCAATTGAAGGATGGCATAAGCACTTCAACAGGTATAACTCCGGGGGAGTTGAAAAAATTGAGAGTTGTAATATCCTGGAGTACCAAAGTCCCGAAATAAATTCCATCTCAAAACTTGATTAATTCATAACCGTTGGATTAAGCTAAAGGAAGGATAACGAAAGCGGAGGTGTTAACTGATGGTAAGTGGTCATCTTCACTTTATGAGCACTTCGACAAGTATAATTCTATGGGAGTTGAAAAACTTGAGAGTGGTAATATATATGAGTCTCGGAGTGATGAAACCATGAAATAAGTAAGGATGATCCAGTCGACAAAATATTAAATATCAACCATCTGATCTACTAGTGGAGAAAATATAAGTACTTCGACGAAGTGCACTTCAGAAAGTATTACTTCGAAAGAAAAAAAACAAAGCACGAAGCGCCAAAATATCGAGAATCATAGATTGAGACTAGGTAGGATCCTTCCTAGATGTTCAATTAATAAGTGGGAGGACAGAGTAAGTGAGAATGTTAATTGACAACCACTGATAGCCTACACTTTATGACCACTTCGGTAGGTCAAACTTCGGGAGAGTTGGAAGATCAAAAAGAGAGAATAACCTGAAGACCAAAGTCCGTAGGACCTGGTTCCAACACCAGTCACATGATAAGGTAAAGGGGTTGATTGGATGCGCGAATGGCCTAGAAGTAAACAATCCCACATAGGTTTTTTGAATGAGGTCCTATGTAGAAGAATAAAGAGAAAAGTTCTAAAAGAACATCGCGTAGAGTGGATAAGCCCATGGTTTCACGCCCATGATCACCAGGAAAGTGGATTGAAGGAAGCGCCTGTGTAGAATTCAAATTCTATGCCAGTTCAAAGATCCCGTGGAATACTTTGACAATATTGGCACACAACCATTTCATTGCTGCTACAAGTTCTTGTTTGCACAAAAAAGGTGAAAGTGAATTTTTCCAGGAAGCCATAACTTTCAGCTTAGAGGTTCGATTGGGGCATGTGAATATTCATTAGAAATGTGATTAAGAGGACAATAACATTGAATTGTTATAATTTGGAGAATGATGATGTATGTTTTCATGAATTGAGTAGAAAAAGGACCTGTAGCATTGTTTGGCAATTTTTTTATAATATACATAATTCTAACAAAATGGTTGCTTGCACATTTTGTTGAATTAGGGAGTATAACTATATCAGTTCAAGATAAGAATTCATATTCAATAAATTGAGGAAAGAGAGGGAGATTTCAATCATGATAAATAATCCAAAGGTCAAAATATTAGTGTTGGTAATGCATAGACATAATCAACTGGGCATATGAGTAGAGGGGAACAAGAAACCTTAATAGAGACTGTGAGAAACCTGAAAATAGAAGTGCAGAGTTACAAAGAAGACAATGAAATGTTGATGAGAGAAAAAAATCAGATAAATGATTAAGTAATACAAAGCCTAAATCAATTGCATAGGCAAGCAAGGAATGGATCATAATTAAGGATGGAGGAAGAATACAAATATCATGAAAGAAGAGGTAACTATAGAAGAGTTGTTCATTCAAGAAGTGCCAACAAAAATCATAGACATCACTCACTTCCTTACTCAACAAGGAAATTTTATGCATCTAAAGACTCCATAAGTAGTCCAGAAGTGTCTTCTGTTAGGCACCAAAGAAGAAGGAATGAATTGGACAGTTTTCAAGGAGAGTTGAGGAAGCTTAAGCCACCATCCTTTGATGGTGAAAGAGAAAGTGAAGATGATGTTGAAGCACGACTTCTTGGACTCAGGAGGTATTTTCAATTGCATAACTACTCCTCAAACCTAGAAGCAAGAATTTCCACATACCATTTACATGGGAAAGATGCTATGTGGCGGGATCAGTTGAAGCAAGTTGAGCACATTAATGAGAGCATTATCACTTGGAAGCAATTCAAGAAATGTTTTCAGAAGGAGTACCTTTCAGAGAACTTCTATGGCAAGAAGATGCAAGCTCTCTTTCAAGTAAGGTTGGGAAGCATAACCATGACCGAATATGAGAAAAGGTTCTTGGGATTGCTGAAGTATGTAGGATTTATCAAATATGAAAAAGTGAAGATACAAAGGTTTTTAAGTGGACTAAAATCCTTTTATAAATAGAAGATTCAATATGATGAATTGAGGACATTGTCTGAGACCATCAGGAAGGCTAAGTACCTGTATGAGAAAGGAAAGGGTAGAGAATCCATGCAGAGATCTTGGAAGGATAAGAAGAAGGAGAAATCTGATCAGAGGAAGAAGGGGTTCAAACCTCCTTTCAATAGAAACAACTCTAATAAAAATCAACAAGATCAGTCCTCTAAGGATGAATCCAAGAAAGAGGATTACTTGGGGAAAAGAGGAAGACCACCAATCCAATGTTGGGGGTGCAAGAAAAATCACCTATACAAGGATTTACCTCACATAAGAGATAAATCGAATACCATGCACAATATCCAAGAGGCTACAACAATGGAGTACATGGGAAATATATATGCATCTTTAGAAGATCGACAAGCAGAGTACCAATTCAATATGATCAAAGTGGAAGGTAAGATCATTAATCATCCTGTTGCAATTTCAATTGATTCAAGAGCAATTCATTGTTACATTGATATTAAAATAGTGGATATATTACATTTGGAGAAAAATAAGCTTAAAAAGTCAAGTTTGGTCCAACTAGCCATTGGAACCAAAAGAAGGATCAATGAGGTTGTTAGAAGTTTTCCAAAAAAATATGAATGGAGTGAGTACTAATGCTGATATGACTATCATACCATTATGATCTTATGAAATCCTAATTGGGATGGATTGGTTGAACCAAAACCATGCTGTACTAGATTGTCATAACAAGACCTTTACATGTCTTGATGAAGAAGGAAAACATAGCTTGGTGAAAGGAATTTCAAGACCCATTTCTATAATAAAGATTTCAACCTCACAACTGAAGAGATATTTTAGGAAATGATGTTGATTTTATACAGATCATGTGGAGGATCCATAAAAGATGAAAGGGCCAAGCCTTGAAGATTTTCTAGTATTGCAAGAGTTTGAATATGTGTTCCAAGAATTACCAGTATTTCCACCAAAGAGGTAGATATATATTTTCTATTTATTTAGTACCAGTAGCTTCCCCAGTATCAAAAACACCTTATAAAATGAGTACATCTGAATTGAAAGAATTACAAATGCAGTTGGAAGAGTTGTGGAAGAAAGGGTACATACATCCAAGTGTTTCACCTTGGGGAGCACTAGTACTCTTTGTCAAAAATAAGGATGGAACATTGAGGCTGTGTATAGACTTTAGACAGATGAATAAAGCCACTATGAAGAACAAATACCCTCTACCTAGAATTGATGACCTCTTTGATTAGCTAAGAGGAGCAAATAAATTTTCAAAGATAGACTTGAGATCTAGATACCATAGGGTAAAAATCAAGGAATACCACACGAATAAGACAGTCTTCAAAACTAGGTATGGACATTATGAGTTTGTAGTGGTGCCATTTGGACTGACCAATGCACCATATGTATTTATGTGCTGAATGAATGACATATTCAGAAATTATCTGGATAAGTTTGTAAATGTGTTCTTGGATGACATACTTATCTATTCTAAGTCTAAGGAAGAGCACGAACATCACTTGAGGCTAGTGTTGCAAGTGTTGAGGGAACATTAGAATATTTATGCCAAGCTTAGTAAGTGTTCTTTTTACCAAGAAAAAAACCATTATTTGGGGCATTTAGAACAAGGTATAGCAGTAGATCCAAAAAATTTTGAAGCCATTAGAGGATGGCCAACATCCATGAATGTTTCAGAAATCAGATCTTTTATGGGATTAGCCGGATACCACATGAGTTTTATAGCGGGGTTCTCTAAGATTTCTCATCCCATAACTTCTTTACAAAAGAAGGGAATCAAGTTTGAATGGACAACAAAGTGTGAAGATAATTTTAATTTGTTAAAAGAATTTCTTACTAGTGCACTTGTTTTAAAGATTGCTGACCCAAATGAGAATTTTGTGGTATGTACAGATGCATGCAAGGAAGGACTTGGTGGAGTCCTCACTTAAAATAGACATGTCATTGGTTATGAGTGCAGGAAAATCAAATAACATGAGAGGAATTATGACACACATGATTTGGAGCTTGCTGCCATAGTTCATGCATTCACTAGTACATATTGGAAAAATTTCAACGTTCTATTTGCGACGTTATGGAAAAAATTGGCCATACTGTCGAAAAATAGAGGATTTTTTTTTCTCCATATTGCCCGATAACGTTGCTCTTGTGACGTACTACAAACACATATCGCTACTGCGACGAAGGTACGAAGATGTCGCTATTGCAATGACATTGGATTTTCATCTCTCTTGCGATGTTGGTAAAATATGCGTCGCACTTGCGACGTTATGGAAACTAGGTTTTCTCCATCCCAATGATCACCTAGTATTCGACCAAGTCAACTTTGACTGGTCAACTATCGTCAGAATTGCAACGTTATACAATCTACAAATATGTTGCATTTTACAGATGTTGCGACAAGTTTTCTATAATAACAACACTTCAAAAGGGGTATAAGCCGATCTTCTTGGAAAAAAAAAACATGTTATTTTTTCAGTATATGTCTGTGGGGAAGGATGTCAGAAAAAATTAGAGTTGGGAAAAAAATTAAAGAGGGTGAAAAGGCTGACGGTAAATGTTATTTCCCTTGCAAAAATTGTTGTACTAGACATCCCAAAAGAGTTTTAATAGAAACAACTAAAGAACATTGTAGAAAATATGGGCACATGGACGAGGGATCAAATGAATATCGTCCCATGGTAATTAGCTATATATACATTGCTTGTCTATTTTAATATTTATTGTATTCTCAAAATTTTATATTATTTTATACATGCACTATTTTTTCATGATTGTTTGTAATTATAAAGTTAGATTTTCCCCCTAACTTTATGCACAAAGCACCAAGTAGTAGTAGAAATGATGTTGTAGTACAAGTTGAAGAACTTGAAGCAGATAATGAAGACCAAGTTAATGATCCCATGGAAGTAGATGAAAATAATAACATAGTTCAAGATGATGGGACACATCAAATGATCCAAGACTTATTCGATCATCCAGACGAGGATCACGGGGACAATAGTGATGGTATTTATGATGAACCTCTGATTGAAAAGGAAAATAAATGACTTTATAAAGGGTCAAGAGAAAATTTTCTCTCCACTACATTGCTGCTAGTGAACTTGAAAGTTATGAATCATTTGTTGAACACTTGTATGACACAGATCCTAAGGTATGTAATATGTTTCATCACATCTACATAAAGGTTGAATTTTCCCCCTTTTTTTTAGTGTTAATTAATGTGTAAAATAAAAATGCAATATTTACAACTACTATTCTTTACATTAACTATTTATTTTTTATGTTTTAGATTGTTAGGTGAATTTATGTTACCCTCGTCAAATATTTTACCTCGCACATATCGAGATTTACATGCCATTATGAAAGACATTGGAATGGAGTATCAAAGTATAAATGCATGTCCTAATCATCATATTATATATTATGGACAACATGCGTTGAAAACAAAATGCCTGGTATGTGGTATCAGTAGATATCGAACCGATCAAGTAACAAAAATGGTCCCTCGAAAGGTTCTCCGATATATTCCCATAATTCCACATTTGCAACGACTGTTCAGGTGCCAAAGCATAGCACAGTTTATGGATTTACATGCATGAAAGAGAATTTAAGATGGTGTTCTTCGAATGCCTATAGATGGTCATGAATTTAAAGAAATTATTGCAAAATTTCCATAATTTATAGATGAACCTCGTAATTTTAGGCTTTCATTGGCAACTGACGGTGTTAATCAATTTCGAGAGCTTCGGTCTGTTTACTCAGTGTGGCCTATTTTTGTTATCAACAATAACATTCCTCCTTGGATGTCAATAAAGAGGGAGCACATAATGTTGGCAATGATTATTCTAGGTATTTGTTTACATTAATTTTTCGAATTTAAAATTTTCATTTTCCTCTTTTTTTGCATAACATCTTTTATTTATTTATTTACTTATATATACATACCATGGTAGTAATTTCGTGTAATTTCAAACAATTAGGTAAGTACCAAGTTAAATATATGAACGTGTATATCAAGCCTCTTATCGACGAGCTACTAAAGTTGTGGGAGGGCATCACTATGTATGACATTTGTAAACCAATTGGGCAGACAAGATTTCAATGTCGTGGAATACTTTTATGGAAAATTCATGATGCCCCAGGACTAACACATTTTTGTGGTATGTAATGTTCCATATTGCATGCTTGAATAATATATAATTAATTGAATATATCATGCATGTTGTTTAAATAATAATTTCGTATATTAATAATTCACATTAATCCATCTGTTGCAGGTCTTCAAACAAAGGGTAAATTTGCATGTCTATTTTGTGGTCCTAAGATGAAATCTCGTCGGTCAAAAAGTTTAGGAAATGAGGCAAGGACGATTTTAAGGATGAAAATTTATTTTAAAATGTACAAACCTTGGCGAATCTTACTAATCCTTCATATGCCAAGTATAAATGTTTGACGATATTTTTGTAAAAATATTCAAAATTCTAAGGATTTTATATAGTTTGTATAAAATTTTGGCGATTTTTAAGGTAAAATAATTTTATCCTATAGAATTTGGGAGAATCATTTTTAGAATGGTGAAACGTTTTTTGGGGAAATCCATGGAAAATTAGCCCATGAGCGAAATTTAGCCCCTAAAATATTCTTGAAATGAGGTGTTTGATGAGTATAGATACTTTCTCTCTAAGAATGTTAAGCCCTAAATAGTGGCTCATTACCCCTTAATTGGGGCATATTACATTAGTAATGTTATTTGATTTATGTCGTCTTGAATCCATTAGTTGTAATTGTACCTCCTAGTCTCCTATATACCAAGGAGACATTTTCATTTGGAATCATCTTGTACTTGAACATTTATGTGGTGTATAAGGAGGTTGCCTTCTCAAAGAGGCTTATTATCTAAAATTATCTCTTTTTAAAGGCTTTGAGTACTTATTCTGAGGTTCTTCTATGCTATATTGATATTTGGTTCTTAACATATGGTATTAGAGGTCAAGGTCTTGGGGTTTCGCTGATACATCTGAGACACCTTGGACTTTTCACTATAATTTGATTTCTACAATGTTTCAGAGGGAAGGAATTGGAGGATATTTATTAGACAGATCAAGGTACGTTGGGTTAAAATTTCAGCTCCTGAGACCTTATACTTTCAGAGATACAACCTGTGTAAGATAGGGTTATGGAATCATCCTAAATTGAGTCATTGCGGAATTTTCACTATAAAACTTTTTCTGTAACATTTCAGACCTTGAAATCTAGAGGATATTCACAGAAATTAGTAATATATATGTGGTAAAAATTTTAGCTTCTAGGTCATCTTAAATTTGTATATACACCTTGTGGAAGATAGGGTATCTGACTAGTCCTATTGACTAGTCTCAAGCAGGTGTTCTAGGTAAAACAATCATAAATTATTCATAGAGTATCCAAATTGAGTGAGATCGGTTGCATTATATAGTGGACTATCCATAGTATTTCTTTTACGATTTTCATAATTTTATATCAATTATTTTGTGCAGGGCACACTATAAAAGTGAGATCTCCTGGAAAGGCCAAAAATCAAAAAGTTGTGGGGAAGTTACCATAAATTCCACTTGGCACATCCAATTTTGATCAGACTCATGGCATTGTAGAGAAGAAATATCAGAGAACTACAAAAAAGATTTTTTCATACCCAGAAGGGTCGAAACTTTGGAGATACAACAGAAGAAAGATTGTCTAGCAGAACCACCTCAAAATCAAGGTTCAAAAGTGATACTTGGCCAACATGCCACCCAAAAAGGGAACTTCTACACCAAATAAGCCTCCAGACAGTCCTACTTGGACTCTTGACGAAGGTGAATAAATTAGTAGGGACATAAATGAATTACAAAAGAAGACAATGACAAAACATGAACTACAAGGGATGATGGATTCAACTGAAGCCAAATTGGAGACAATAATGGATACTAAGATGGATGGTTTAAAAAGGGATATCATGGAAGGATTGAAAAATTTCCTAATAGAGAGGACACCTAAAAGTGAAAATGTATCCCATGAAATTCATGATATGAGGAACACAAGGAAGATGAATCAATAATGGAGAAACTCCAACTTTACCAAGCACGTTCCTAAGATCGATATGAGGAAGTTTGATGGAAAGAACCCAATCACATGGATATTTCAGATGGAGCAATTCTTTGATATACATAAT
>JASDQU010218318.1:6666-18062 GCA_032191745.1 Picea mariana | reverse complement strand
GGGCCACTATCGATGGAGATTAGCATGGGGTTTATTGGATCATAGGTGGAAAAAATTGAGCGATAGCAGGAGTGTTAGTGGAGGTGACATGGAGGTGACATGGAGACATGATGTCATATAAGCATGTGATTGTGGAAGTTTTCGAAGGTGGTTTGGGTCCCACCACTTTTGGGCCCGCAATCCCCCACAAGATGCCATGTACCCTTCCACCAATACCATGGTTCCAATTGCGGGACCGCTTTGGAAAATTAATGTTTGAGCTATTTATGTCCCTGCATTAAAGTGTGGTCATCGATTTGACTACGATCCATGTTTCGAGTGATATTTAACTTCTGCAAGATCAACGGTCCACGGTTACTTTGGGAGTTCAGGCTTTGGGACTTCAAGAGTTTATGAATGTTATTCTTGGGAAACTCCCAAAGTGACAATGTTGCAAAGTGAAAGATCTGTTGTCACATGTCCTCATTGATGGACGGTCCAGATTCACTTTAGAAGTCTAAGCTTCGAAAGTTTCAAATGTTAGTCTTGGAAATATCCTAGAGGAAAATATCCAAAGTGAATGATCTTTCATCACATGTCGTGACTGATGAATGGTCCAAATTTTCTTTGGTGCTTCGAGACTTAAGTGCTTCGAGACTTCAAGGCTTCAACACTTCATCTCTTCATCTCTTTGGGAGTTTGAAAATTTGGGACTTAAGCTCTTTAGGACTTCGGCTCTTCATCTACTTTGGCTACTTCGGCTCTTCAACACTTCGACACTTTGGGACTTTGGCTACTTCGGGAATTTGACACTTCAGGAGTTTGACACTTCGGGACTTTGGCTACTTCGGGTCTTTAAAACTTTGGGAGTTTATGGATGTAAAGTATGAAAATATCCCGAAGTGATGATCTCGCAAAGTGATTAGCTAGTGCTTACCACCAATTAACTTGAGCTTAAGCCGTGTTAAATACTTTGGGAGTTCGGGACTTCGGATAATTCTGGATGTTAAACTTCACAGGATTTTGCACTCCCAAATGGACGAGAGTCATTGATCTAATTGGCCTGATGGATATTTATCGTTGAAACTTACCATGTTTGTTTTGACAATCTGGGCCCGAAAATGACCATTCTGAATTGTTGTGTTTGTCTATGGGACTTTCCTGTGCATACAAAAGGATTGGTTGACCTGTTGTGAGCTCAATCAATGGAAAACTTGATGACAAGAATTCTAAACCAAATATGACATGCATTTTATCCTTTCAAGAAAAATAGAAAAAAGAATGCGCAAAGACTCAAACAGGAAAGAAGCGAATAAGAACCAATCACTCAAAAAATGGGGAGACTGACTTAACCAACCAAAAGGTGAAAATTTGATGAAGGCGTAGGGAAAATAGAGAGGAGAGGCGAGGGTGTAGGCCTAGGTTACAACATTGGCTCCAATTGGGGATAGCTCGTCCCTGTGAGGTGCTAAGAACTGTAGATCGATGCCATGAGATTAAATAATTGCTCTTACCTTCCATTTATTACCTTTGTTTCCATTTTCCAACCCTATGTATCTGCTATTGTCCCTCAGCCATGCATTTTATTGAACTGATAAACTAAAATTACACCCCAGTGCCTTTGTTGGGTTATGGAGTCTTTACTAAAACTTGAAACTACAGCTAATCCCCAGTGCCTTTGTTGGGCTATGGATTCTCTTATTCAAAGAACCTACTGAAAAACAGTCTGCAAACTAAAAACTAACTTCTCGAACTATGAGCTTATTCTCCTACTACCTACTCTATTCAGCTGAAAACTAACACAATAATGTGTAATTCCAGTTCCAATGAAACCAAGAAAATATTTGACTAAGAATCGTAGCTATGTGCAGGTCATTGTTTATAATAATCCAAAGAGGATATATCAAATGCGATAAAAATTTGGTAGGCATACATTACTTACAATTGCAAATGATGATCATGGTAAAACTTTCAACCTGTGGGATTTTGGAAAGGTAAGAATCCATCCATCTTGCTATTGGATCTTGAAAATCATGAAAAGCCTCCACCTGGTTGAGAGGAAAAATTTGTTGTTGTGTGAGATTTGCATTATAAACAAGACTAAGTTGTTCCTGTCCTTATTGAAACAACTCATGAAATTCATTTGATTCACTACCATAAAGGGCAGCAAAACACCCTTGATATTGCTCATCTTGTTGTTTGAAATGAATGGGTATGTCTCTTGCATTGTTGGTTTGTCCTTATTCTAGATTCATAATTTCATCTTCAAACTTTTAGAGTTCCTGTTGCTCAACAATTTCAGAAGGATGGGGAAAAACATGCTCATGACCTTCAACATCACTTTCCTCACAGTCAATCAAATCTTTATGAGAACATAGAACAACATATGTATCATAAAAATGACTATTTGAGTCACCTAGAATAATGCAAGATGTATCCAAAGCATTGTTACCATCAATTTCATCATTAGTGTAATTCCCAACATCATCCTTTTGAATAAAAGGATCAGAACAAGACTCATATGTAACTGAATCTTCCCTCACTTCCTCAATGGAAAAGTCCTCTTTACTTTCACTACTAGAATAACTAATAAGTGATTGTTGAATATGAGATTCAAATTCTTCACAACAGTTCTCAAAAAGTAAATTAGCTAGAAAAAACCTTTTACAATGTTTACTGAATGCAACATGGAACTGTTCCAGGGAAGAGATGCTAGCAAGAGGAAAGGATCGATACCACTCACGAGCATATCGGTCTAATGAGTACATGAACATATTCATTAGTACATCCTCATTACTTATTCCCCACTGATGCATGAGTTCATGAAACTCAAACAAATGCTCAACAAGGTTTTCATCTCTATGTTCTCTAAATCTGGGCAAAAAATCACCCCACTCATCTATAGTAGGAAAAACATTTGGAAAACGAGGAACAATAGAGAAATTTAAAGGAGAAAACCTCCAAGACAAGATGGCTTCCATCTAAAACTATGAATTCTTAAAACTGTGGAGTCGCCACTGGATTCTTTAACCATGGATTCGCCAGGTGAATGATATGCAGTATGAATATGTCTAGTCTTTTTTCACCATCAAATATCATATATGATCATTTTTCATTCTCCCAGGGAAAGATATTTCATTATTCCATTCGCTGCCAACGGTGTGAGAAGATGTTGGTCCTAAGGTCTGCACCTGACTACTAAAGAGAAAAGCTAGGCTACCTATCAGTTTAGAATGATTGTTTCTTTTCATTTTTTATTGGTTTGTTAGAGGGTTATTCTATCAAGACAAAAGAAAGGTTGGGTTGAAGAATGATACAGACGAGGTTCCTCCTTGGTTGGTGTCACACTAATGAAAGACCAGTGAAATAAAAGAAAACAAGGGGAAACAACATACTACTCAATGAATAATCTGCTGCAAGAATTTCAATACTTAAAATATTATTTCAAGACATTAAACATGTATCATAAACATAGTTACTCCCACAGGTTGCAAATAAAACAAATATTTACTGAAGCATTAGTTGTTTGACAGGTTGCATATCAGTAAAAACAAGTTCTACAATAGATGAAAGGAAATGAAATGTGTGTTGCACAAATAAAAAATTGTATTCAATATAACAATAAAAACACATGAAGATTTGAACGAAACATTGTCATCAAGAGTATGTTCACCAGGTAGATATATTTATTCCATGCATAGAATGCATCCAACCAATCTAATGTATTGTTATTATTTTTTCCAAAATATGACCCTTTACAATATCAAAAAACTAACTATTTAAAAGAGTTGCAAAGGCTCTCGTCCTTAGGGGACTGAGACCTAAATTTAAGTAACTGTTCATAAAAAATTTTATTAACTTCACTAAGATACTGTACTTAATCATCAAGATTGGTTCTTATCACACACATAATACCACTCTGGCATCTAATCTAAGAAAATGATGAAATCAATCAACTAAAAACTACTACTGTCTCTGAGACAGAATTGATGCATGTGCTGGAGGAACTGAGATTGTAGAAAAAGGCTCGGAGTGGAAGAACAGAGTTCTAAAATGAATGATGGCATGCCTATGATTTGTTGGAGGTCACTGGAGATAACTGGCTGGATGAGAATATATATGATTGAGGAAGAGGGAGTCTGCTGATGTGTTCTCGAACCCATATGTGTCCGGTTGTGACTTAGATTTAACTCTTTGTATGTGTTTGAGCTTCTGAAATCTAAGTGCACTCTGTCCCAACTATAACTGACCCTTATTCTTGCTTTTTTTATGATGATCTGGTGGTTAATAAGAATATGTGGAAGCGAGCGTCCAATAGGAAGACAGGACATATGGAGGTGATAGGTGATATCAGCGGATTTGTATTATGTGGAGGTGAGTGAAGGAAAAGTGTTGGGTGGTGAGAGGAGTGAGAGTAGTGAGTAAAATGATTGGAGGTGATAGGCATGAGAGGAGGACAGGTGGCATGTGGTGAGCGGGGCAATTTTGAGAATAAATATGACAGANCATGATGGGGAAAGAACTTTCTCATACCCCTACCCCACCGTTAATGGTAGAAAGTTCGAGGGGGTCTGATATGCGATCAGGACCATTGATCTGGAGCAGTGGGCCACTCTCGATGGAGATTAGCGTGGGGGTTATTGGAGGACAGGTGGCAAAAGTTGAGCAGTAGCAGGAGTGTGAGTGGAGGTGACATGGAGACATGATTTCATATAAGAACGTGAATTCAAAAGTTCTTGAAGGTGGTTTGGGTCCACGCCATATTTTGTCCCGCAATGCCCCACAAGCTTCGATGTAAACTTCCACCAATACCATGGTTCCAATACCCGCAATGAAGTGTGGTCATCGATGTGATTATGATTTGTGATCTGAGTGATATTTACCTACTGCAAGGATCAATGGTTCAAGTTTATTTGAGATCAATGGTCTGCGCTTACTTTGGGAGTCTGGTCTTCGGGACTTCGGGAGTTTATGAATGTTATGCTTGGGAAACTCCCGGAGTGACAATGCTGTGAAGTGAAAGATCTGTTGATGTGTGTCCTCATTGATGGACGTTCTAGATTCACTTCAGAATTCTGGGCTTCAGGAGTTTCAAATGTTAGGCTTGGAAATCTCATGGAGGAAAATCTTTGAAGTGAATGACTTGTCTCCACGTGTCGTGACCGATGAATTGTCTAGATTTTCTTCGGGACTTCAGAACTTCGGGGCTTCAATACTTCGGGTCTTCAGCTCTTTGGGAGTTCATCACTTTGGGACCTAATCTATTCGAGACTTTATCTCTTTGGCTACTTCATCTACTTTAGGTCTTCAACACTTCGACACTTCAGGAGTTCGGCACTTCAGGACTTCAACTACTTTGGAACTTCGACACTTCGGGAGTTTGGAACTTCAGGACTTCGGCTACTTCGGGTCTTCGACACTTTGGGAATTTCTGGATGTAAAGTATGAAAATATCCTGAAGTGATGATCTCACAAAGTGATTAGCCAGTGCTTATCACTAATTAACTCAAGATTAAGTCGTGTTAAATACTTCGGGAGTTCGTAACTTTGAATAATTTTGGATGTTAAAATCCATGTGATTTTGCACTCCTCAATGGACGAGAGCCATTAATCTGATTTTCCTGATGGATCTTTACCGTTGAAACTTACCCTATTCATTTTGACAATCCAGGCCCGAAAATGACCATTTTGAATTGTTGTGTTTTTCTGCAGGACTTTCCTGTGCATACAAAAGGCTTGGTCGACCTGTTGTGAGCTCAATCAATGGAAAACGTGATGACAAGAATTCTAAACCAAATACGGCATGCATTTTATCCTTTCAGGGAAAATAGAAACATGAATGCGCAAAGAATCAAACAATAAAGAAGCGAATAAGAACCAAGTCACTCAAAAAATGGGGAGACTAACTTAACGAACCAGAAGGTGAAAAATTGATGAAGGCATAGGGAAAAGATATAGGAGAGGTAGGGTCACAGGGGTGAAGACCTAGGTTACAAAAATAGGTATACGGAGAGATATTTCCTAGAAAAGGGAAGTATGTAGTAGATACCTTGAGGTTATTCAAAATGGAGGACTATAAACTGATGGTTACACCTATGATTACCAGTCTGAAGAAGATTGGCACTTCAGATTCAGAGTTGATGGATCCCAGGATATATAAAAACATGGTGGGGTCCTTAATGTATTTTGTCAACACCATACCATATATTTGTTTTGTTTTGAACACCTTGACTCAGTTCATGGAAGAGCCAAGGAAGGTGCATTGGATCACATCAAAGCATGTGCTTAGGTACTTGAGAGGTATAATGGAGTATAGTTTAAGATATCTTGGAGGAGATGGAGTACCGTTGTAGGGATATACAGACTCGAATTGGGTAGGTAGTGCACTAGACAGAAAGAGAACCTTGGGGTGATTCTTAATCTTGGGATCAATAGTGATTACTTGGTTCATTGAGAACCAAACTTATATAGAACTTAGTTCAAAAAAGGAGGAGTATATGGAAGGGAGTATGGCTAGTTGTGAAGCCATTTGGATTCACAAATTGCTTACAAGTTTATTTGGTCAGGAGTTGGAGCCTCAGTGATATACTATGATAATGAGAGTTGTATCAAAATATTTAAGAATCTAGTATTATATCATAGGTCTGAGCATATTTAGATCACATGTCACTTCATTCAAGATAGGATCTAGGAAGGAGCAGTGAAGCGTCAGTATATTTCCACAAATGAGAAAGTTGAAGATATCTTGAACAAGCCCTTGGAGAAGGGGAAGTTTGTATTCTTCAAAGACAGACTCAGAGTGGTGTATAATACCTTCCTCACTAAGAGGGAGTGTTTGTGTTAGTGGTAGCATCAGACAGGTATTTCCACACAGGTCTATTTGTCTAGACATGTGGAAATTGTCCAAATCCTTCTACTCTTTAATTTACTTTAGTTAAATGAATTATTAAAGTTGATTCATTTTGTTGATTAATAATGTAATTAGTTAATAGAGTTATTTAAGGAAAGTGATAAAATTACTTAGCATGTAATATTACCATGCATTCTTGGCATGAAATCTAAATTTCAAGTGATATTAGAAATATATTGTAACTCACGATTATAAAAGTAGGGCTAGGGTGAAGGAGAAATACACTTGATAGGATTTTTATTGAGAAATTCGACACATAGAGATTGGATCACAAAGGAATGTGGTTCAATATCTTGGATATGTGAAGAAGGAATTTCATCTATAGATCATACAGGTAAAGGAGAAGAAAGAACAGAGGCATATGTATGCATGTTTCAGTCTAAGGAATCCAAAAGAGTGTTGGATTGTATGGAGCTTTCCATATAGGTTTTTCAGCACACATCCATGGGTCATAATGGAGATAGTCATGGATATTTGTGGGTCAAAAAAGGGAAAGTCTTGGATACCTTGAAAATCATGTTAGAACTGGTCATATAGTAGGTCAAACCTTTCCAGGTTAGTCTGGATTCGTATTTCTCTAAGTGGGCCATTATCCCTATTATGGGAGCCTTGATTTTACCATAACAAAATCATTCTCAACACTAGTTTTCTTTATGGGGTTTTCCCAAGGGTATCTACCCAAAAATATTGGTAATCATGTGTGCATGACTTGGTTTCCTAGTTTATGCTTTTGTTACATGATATTGAGTTGAATATTTCGGTAGTTTTTTTTTTGTTTTGTGAGCTGCTAATTTGATTGTAGTAAGAAAATAAATAGATAAAAAAGTACCTAGGTGTTGGAGTAATAATTTCAACAAAAGGGAATAAAATCCAACCAAGCGTACAACACAGGCTATTCCACTCAAGATGCACATATCACAGGGTAGACATACTCAGATCGTGAGGAGTAGGAGTACAACCAGGTCAAGAAAAAGGTCCTTACATCATACCAACATGCATGCAATAGATAGTCAACAAGAATCAAGAGACGACACGACAAGGAATGACAATCAAGAGTATGAATGGGCTTTTGACCTGGGTCTTGGTGAGAGTTAAGACCAAAAATGAATCAATATATATTACTCTGAAAAGGTTAAGGGACTGGCTTGCGGGAAAAAGGTAGATCTGATAGCCTTAGGGGCTTCAAACCTTGAGGAAACTACAAGACAATGTACCTACTTCCTGATAGGGAGAATCTTGACAAGAATCAAGGTCAAGGTAGTAGACAAGGATCAAGAGATTCCCCCATGGGACTTTTGAGGATAGAGAATTCACATGAACAAAGTGGCTCTGCAAACCTTCTGTTGCAAAACAGAAGAATGAGATCAACCATACGATCAAAAGAAGACTTTAAAATAAAATAAACAACATATTCCCTTCTTTTAAGACAATTTATAAGAGAGTGCTAGGTTTATTCAGCGATAACATGGTGGTTGAAGATGAGTATCTTGAAACTACATTTCCCAATTTTCAACTCAAAAGTAGGATCAACAATTATGCGATTTAGACTTAGAGTTTTGTTGTCGCTGCAACAACCCTCCTTTTACGTTTTCTTTTACCAACGAAAGGAAAGACCCCCCTACTAAAATTTCAAGCCTATTTCCCAATCCTCTACTTCTTGAGCCTAATGTTATTTCTTTGCATACCTTGAGGGAGGTGGGGGTTTAATCTTGGTTGATAATTATATTTGATGGGTGTTGGTCATTCCTTTCGATATGAATATTTAAAATGTATTCATTATGCTTCTTGACCTATGATGTTTCATTGACATTTGTATGATGGAATTGATATATTATCTTCAGACTTCTGTTGATTCCAAACTGCTTGATGATATTATGAGGCTATAAGGTTTGGTTTGTTATTCCATGTATTGAATGAACTTGCAGTTGATTATTTGTTGTTTGACTAATTCAAATTGTGCATCCTCTTATTGGCATGATATGCTTAATATATTAAACTTATGTATTGTCGCATGTGGATCTTAATCATCTATTTATAATTGACACATATAGTTTCACGACACTCATCTAAAACCACACTTAATTGATTTTTGAATAAACCTAACACCCTCTTATAAATTAGCTTAAAGGAAGGGAAAATATCATTTATAGTATTGGAAAGTATTATTTTGATCATATGGCTAATCTCATTATTCTATTTTGTAGGATCAGGTTTATAGAGACACTTCATTTGTATGCTCACTCCAACCTCGAAAGGCCTATGGGGGAATCTATCGATACTTATCTACAACCTTGACCTTCATTATTTCTAGGATTCTCCCTATCAGGAAGTGTATTATCTTGGCTTAGAGTTGCCTCGAGGTCCGAAGCCCCAACATTGTTGAATCTACCTTTCCCACAAGACTATCCTTGAATCTTTTAAAATCGATCTATATTGAGTCTTTTTGGTCTTACCTCTCACCAAAACCCAGGCCAAAATACCTTTCATACTCTTGATTGTGAGTTCTTATCATGTTGTCCCCTCATGTTTGTTCATTATCTGTCACATGCATAATGACCTAGTGTAAGGACCTATTCCTTGACTTGGTTGTATTCCCACTCCTCGCGATTTGAGTATGTCTTCCCTCTAATATTTTCATATTAAGTGGACTAACCTGTGATGTGTGTTTGGTTGGATTCGATGTCCTATTTCCACTCATCGCTACTTGTGATATTAAATCGTCACACAAAGCGTCATATACTTTTCCTGCATCACTTTTCCTTCGTCACAACTTATTCACCAAATCCTTCATTTCCATATGTCCTCGCTCCTCCCATGATGATTGATTTCTTAAATCCTACCTTGTACACCTGTTTATAAATTTTTCCCCATAGGTGCAGAACCCTAATGGGACATGGAACTTTGACTTCTGTAATTCAGGCTTAATTTTCTAAATTGTGATTTATTTTATTTATTCTTTAATTTTGTATATATTTTTTATTTTGATTTCATTTTATTTTAATTTCATTTAATTTTTAATTTTTAATTTTAATTATGTTCATTTTTCCCATGCTTTTGAAAATCACATGATATTGTTCGTGGTTTCCCCCCATGGTTTTTACCCCTAGAATTACTATAGGTATTTATTTTTACTAGAGGGGAACCTATTTCACATGAAATATTTATTTACATGGGGTAACTTCATTTTTTAACATAGGTAAACCATCTATGTTAAACAAACTAACCATTTAACATGTACATCATTTTCTCATGAATGAATGTTTAAAAAAAAAAAAGAAAAAAAAAACAAATTTTCATTTTTATTTATTTTCTTTTTCATTTTTTTCTTATTTTAATTTTACCTTCATTTTGTTTTCTTTTTCCCTCACCCACCATAAATCTAAGGTAGTATCCTAGGTTCATACCCATTGGACATTACATGTACTTTGCAACATTTCCCATGAAAAATCAAAGATCAAGACATATCTCCTTAGTTTTAGGAAGGTCTTCCTATTTTCTAGGATTTCCTTCCTCCCTTTCCGAATGGAATGGGAACTATATTACCGATTGAAATATTATTCTCAAATTCCCTGAAACTTTGGATGACCATATAACGCATCATAAATAATTTAATTAATATATACAAGAGAAGGTGCATATAGTAATATTATTTTAACGGTAATTTATAGGAATGAGATTGCATGTAGTCTATCCATATTGTCAGAACTCATGAGACCTTCCACACTCCACCTCTCTTACATACAATCCCAATGATGACCATCCAAATATTATTTGGATATTATTTTAATGTTATTTTAGGGAGTTTGGACGAGGATTATTATATCAGTATTAAAAGTTATATCGTCGTTGGAGTTACCTTTTATCACACTCAGTTACCACCCAACCTTCTGACGACGAACCTTTAAATCTTTGCATTATAATAATAATTGCGGTGTGTTTGACTGTTTGGGGTATTAATTAATATTTGAAGGCTTGTACACAATGGGGGGGAATATGTTAAATTAATATTATAACGCATCCCCAACCCATGTCATCAGAGAATTAGCACCGACCATTTACCAAGACTTATCTTTTCCTACCAAAATCCCGACGATGACCATGAGGATTATTTTAAGAAGAAATATATTATTTTAATATTATTGGTTATAACCATCGAGCTTGTTCTTACTATGTCATCAGGAATGAGCTCTTCGTCAGGAGTGAGCTCATCATCGAGAGAGTGGAGTGACAACTATAGCTTGAGTATACTTACTCTGATGACGATGCCTGGACTATGTCCATTCTGGTGGATGAACTGGGGGAGATCTTACATTTGTTTTTTTTTAATTTATTTCTTGTTTTATTTTTATTTGTTTATTTGTTTAATATTTTTATTTATTTAATATTTTTATTTATGTATTGATTTATTTTTTCATTATTTTATTTTTTAATTCTTATGGATTACTAGTTTATCATGGGTAAGAGGAGTAAATAACATGAATGGTTCCAATGGATAAAAACAGACATT
>JASDQU010218317.1:5976-17504 GCA_032191745.1 Picea mariana | reverse complement strand
TGTCTCACTTTGTTGACAGTGCGCTTTTCATAACAAGTCGAAGGGTGTGAGTTCAATACACAAGTCAGAGTTGTCCAAAGGACCATGTGCGGAGTTGTGAGGAGGCCTGGAGCAGCATTCCTAAAGAACAGTGGGTGCATCATTTCATTAACACTTTGGATACTATGCGCATCAATTGGTATCTTCAAGCAAAACTGTGCCTCACAACTTCAGATTGGTACGGTATGACCCAGAACTTTATAGCTACATTTTTATTTGAAAGTTAGTACCCCATAGTAGATCAATATTTACAAATTGTAAGACATAAATTCTTTGAGGAGGCACCTAACCTCCCTTTGGAGCAAGAAGAATATGAGTGGACTGCCCCTCTTCAGAAATTACAGTGTTGTTACAATATCAATGCTGATGAAGATGATGATCCTAGGAATGTGAACATCGCAGAAACTGAAGGACAGAGAGACATAGAAGGATTGGGGATTCAACTACCTTTCATTGGGTAGCCAATCAAAATCAAGAAAGTTAATATTTGCACAGAGAAAGCACTTAAGTTGGCCAACATTGGAGATTATTGGGATAATGCCACTATTGATAAGATTACAAAATTACTGCAAGAATATTAGGACTTGTTTCCAACCAATTTCACAGACATGAAGGGAATTAAAGGGCCCATGGGAGAAATGAAGATCCCTTTGAAACTAGATGCAAGGCCAGTCAAGTAGAGACCCTACAGACTGAATCCCAAGTATAAGAAGAAAGTTAGGGTCGAACTAGATAGAATGTTGGAAGAAGGAATCATAGAACCTGTTGAAGAATCATAATGGATTATCCCTATGGTGGTATGGGATAAGAAGACAGGAGAGATCAGAATCTGTGTCGATTTAAGGAAACTGAACGATGCATGCTTACATGATCCATTCCCTTTACTGATGAAGTGTTAGATAATGTAGGAGGACAGGAATTTTACTCCTTCACAGATGTATTTTCAGGTTATCACCAGATAAGGATTGCTAAGGAAGATCGCCATAAGACCACATTTTCCACAGAATGGGGTTCTTTCCAGTACACTAAGATGCCTTTCGGATTGAAGAATGCACCAGCCATCTTTTCCAGGGTGGTGGTAGAAGAATTCTAGGAGTCTTTACAAAAAAATTGGAATCGTATTTTGATGATTAGACTGTCTTTATCTTATTGAAAAATCATATTGAATGTTTGAGACTAATGTTGGATAAGTGCAGGCAATGCCAGGTTTCCCTGAACCTGAAAAAGTGCATCTTCATGTCACCTTTTGGAGTATTGCTAGGACACATTGTATGTAAGCAAGGGTTGTTGGTAGATCCTTCTAAGATTTCCATCATTGTTGATATACCTCCCCCTACTTCGGTTAGACAACTGCACACTGCACTGGGATATACTGGATACTACAGGAAGTTTATCAAGGGCTATGCACAGATAAAAACACCAATGGAAAATATTTTAAAGAAAGATCGTCAGTTTCAATGGTCAGAAGAATGTCAGCAGAGCTTCGACACACTAAAACAGAAAATGGTTACTTCGCCTATCTTGGTTTTCCCAGATTGAATGAATTCCACATCCATGTAGATGCTTCATCCATTGCATTAGGAGCAGTGTTAGCACAACCAGGAGCCATAGATATTGATCACCCGCTATCCTTTGCTAGCAGGAAGATATCTACAACTGATATAAACTACACTACAACTGAAAGAGAAGGTTTAGCTATGGTGTATGCGCTGCAAAAGTTTTGACACTACTTGTTGGGAGGGCATTTTAAGATGTTCATTGATCACTCTGTGCTGAAATACTTAGTCAACAAGCCAGTGTTGGGGGGAAGAATATGAATATGGATATTGTTATTCCAGGAATAAGACTTTGAGATTGTGGTCAAACAAGGGAGAATGAACAAGGGACCTGACCACTTGTCTAGGCTAGAACATGGAGAGGAACCTAGCAGTTTGGAGGATACACTACCAGATGTATGGTTGTTGGCCATCAGAAAGGTTGATGATCACTTTGCCGAGATAGTATAGTACCTATCTACAGAAATGGAACCCTAGGAGTACACAATCATCGACAAGAAACAGCTGGTAGTTCGGGCTGCAAATTTTTCACTTATAGCTGGACAACTATATAAGATGGGACTAGATGATATTTTGAGGAGATGCATTATGGAGGAAGAAAGACCACTGATTCTGGAAAAAGCACATGGAGGCATCGCATGAGGACATTATGTAGGAAAAGCAACAACGCAGAAGGTTCTTAGAGCTAGCCTCTGGTGGCCTACTTTACACAAAGATGCTAAGGAATACTACAGAGTCTGTGATGTATGCCAAAGAGTTGGGAAACCGTCCAGAAGAGATGAGATGTCTTTAGCACCTCAGCTAACTTTAAAATCATTTGCAAAATGGGCCATTGTCTTCGTGGGACCTATCAACCCACCAGGAAAGTGCTTAGGAGCTCGATACATCATCAGTGCAACAAAGTATTTGAACAGATGGGTAGAAGCAAGAGAAGTTAAGGACTATAGTGCAACTACAGTTGCGCGGTTTATATTTGATGATATCATAACCAGATTTGGATGCCCAAAGATCCTTATGAGAGATCAAGGTACTCATTTTATTAATAAGACTATTGAAGCCTTAACTTAGGAATTTGAACTCCACCATCAAAAGAGCATGCCATACCACCCACAAGCGAATGGTATAGTCGAAGCTTTCAATAAAATCTTAGAGACAACGCTAACGAAGATTTGCAGTGTGAACAGAGATGATTTGGATTTGAGAGTGCTAGCAGTACTATGGGCATATAAAACTACTTTAAAAAAGATGATACTTCAGACTCCTTTGAAGTTAGTTTATGGCCTAGAAGCAGTGGTACCTATGGAATATTTAGTTCCTAGCTCAATAATTGCAGCATTTACAGATATGGATGACACTGGCATTGTTCAAGAGAGGCTCACGTAGTTGGTAGAACTAGAGGAGGATAGGTTTATTGCAGGATTTGATCAGCAGGTATAGAAGGAACGAGAGGAGGCCTACCAAGACAGGCATATCAAGAGGAAAGCATTCAAACAAGGAGATTTGGTGCTGGTATACGACAGCAAGTTCATGAAGCATCCAGGGAAGCTCAAGACACATTGGCTTGGGCCATATGAGGTTGCCTATGTTACAGAAGGAGGAGATGCACAGTTGAAGACTCTTAATGGAGAATGGAAGGAAGTTTTATTAAATGGGAGCAGGTTGAAATTGTATTATGACAACCCATTGCCTCGCAGCTCTAAATAAAAGAAAAGAAGAAGGGTCTAAGTACCAGGTGCAGCTGAAACTGGGTACCTGACACAGAAAAGATAGTTTGCACACAATAGGGAGGGATAAAGCAGAAATCATAGGCTGCTCCGCTCAGCCTGTCATCGAAGAAATATCGAAGGCTCAACCCTGCAGTGACTCGGGACAAGTCACGGGTGAGTGTTGGGGGCATGTTGGCCCTTGGTTATGGAAGGAAGAGAAGATTAAGGAAGAAGAGTGAACTATGAACTACGTGGAAGGAACATTAACTGAGAATGGGTCGAAGTGGTCAAAGAATCAGAAAAAAAGGAGTGAAGTAAGGGAAATATATCCGTTGAAAGAGAAGATCAAGGAAGATAGATCAGCAAATAAGATGGATCATGGACAACTCAACAAGAGGAAAAAGCCATCAACGAGTTCTTTGGAGCACCTCGCGGAAAAGAACGAAAGACAGGCTGGCGAAGTCCTGAAAATGTGGGTCAAGTTGAACTAGGGTTTTAGACACCTAGGGTTTTGGGATCTAGGGTTTTGGGATCTAGGGTTTTGACACCTAGACGTTGGTCATGTAATGTATAAATAAAGGTCTAGAATACCTAGGAGGGGTCGTTCGAAGTGGATTGTGTTGTTGATGTTGAGTGATTATTGTTGTCACATGAGGAGGGTATTGTGTTGTGAGAGTTTTGTTGTATTGTAAGATCTTCAGCTGGGTGTGAAGATCAACCTTGCAGCTGGGTATGCAGGGAGGGGAGATAAGAAGAGAAAGAGAGAGAGAGATCTACAAGCTAAGTGGGCGGATAGAAATGTATGTTTTCATATAATATATCAAGAAACGCAGTTCTGTGGACGTGGCCCTAGGGAGAGGGTGAACCACGTATATCTTGTTGCTCTTTGTGGTTGATGTTGTGTTCTTTGCTTTCTTTTATACTGTTATTGCATTTTTGTGTTAGATCTAAGGTATAACTTGCRAAGTAAGATTAAGCGTGCTAAAGAATAGCTAGGTTGTTCTGTGTTGTTTTTCAAGATTCACTTTGTATTTCCTCTGGTTGTAGACACATGTGTCCTACAACCCCCTATTGCTACKTTGGGTGAGACTGCATCTGCTTCACAAGTGTTGTCGAAAGGGCCAGTAGTTAGGGCTTGTTGTTGCATTGTTAGAGTTGAACCTTGGGTCTRTCCYTGTGCCAACAAGTGTCATTTAATGCCTCAAAATGGCTATGAAATATATCAAACAGTTTTTTGGACSCAAATTCCCAAATTGGGATCAACTGCTAAAGTGGMTTTGCAAGTTGATTCCTCTAATGTTTTTCACCCATAAAGCATCGAGATAGATGAAAAATAACATAATGATCCAATCTGAATCATTGGGAGATGGTAGGAATTATGGAGAAATTTAATTAGGATATCTAGGAACTTAATGAGCTCAAAGGTATCCATGTTGATCAAAAACTTTGGTTTCATATTGGTTTTTTTGACCAAAAATTATTATATACTTTTAGCATCTACTAATAGAGTGTTTTTCTACATTATAAAACAGAGTCATGTGAAAGAAAGAAACCCTATTTTTTTATGGAGAGTTGGGATTAGGTGACATGATTGACGAATATTTTAATCATCACACTTACTATAAGGTAGGACATGATTAAATTAATTAATCATTTAATTATCAACTTGAGGAACATGAGTTTGGGGAGATACCGTGCATTGTATGTGTAGGCCTTAGGTCTCTTTGAAATCGGTTTCTATAATGCTCTTATAGAAGGAAATTGCATCATTATTCTAATAATGAAAAACACATTCACACTATAAAACATCTGTTGAATTAAATCACACTTGAAAAATGAAAAAACAATCTACTCTTGCATTCCATGGAAATTACTTATGTCAAATACTTCAAGTTGTATTGAAATTATCATTAACATTGTTCTAATGTAAATTGTTAATGTACCGTAATTTGATACTTGTGTGATACTTCTTCTAAAAGTTAAACATAAACACACAACAAAACACAAACTCCAATAGTAAAATAATGAAATAAAAACACACACGTTATGGTGAGTGGTCTCTGCCTCCTTAGAATAGAGCGCTAGGACTAACTACAATAAAACTACATGAATTAAGAACTCATTGTTTCTCAAAAAAAAATATAAATATGGATTGAACTAGATCTTCGTAGATTATTGAAAAGGTCTTCAACAATTTGGAAAAAAAAATTATCAAGACTTTTCCAGCTTATCAAAGAGGTGATGGCCTCTTTTTATACATGAACTTGTCTTTCTTAATTAAGTAGTGAAGTAACAAACATAACAAAAGTATCTAAATTTGATAACTTGATAATGCTTGATTCTTAATTAGTTGTACTATATTACTAAGTTGATCCTACACGCTAACAGAATACATGTATGGTCACTGGGAATATAGGAAAACCTAATTAAATTAGGGTGTGTAACAATGTTGCCAATAATTGTACAAAATAATGAGGTGAAGGCATGACTTGTAGCAAGTTTTAGAGGCTTTCATAGAAACCTTCAACAAGAAAATTCCACATCAATTCATGGTACTAAGGCTTGATCTCATCATATCCTTTATTCATTTCTTACCTCTTTCTCTCTTTGCAGTTTATGAAAGTTTCATTACTCCATAACCTATTCTACAACAATTGTCCATAATATCTTTATCAAATCTTCCAAAAAATCATCCCTAATCATCCCTATGCAACCCTACAGTCTCCTTAGTCATCCTCTATATCAAAGGATTCTAAGTGAGAGTGATTTTCATGGATATTGTTTCAACTAAAAGGAGGATTACCAATTTTTCCCATCATGTAATATCCCAACTTGAGTTCTATATTAGCGTTACGGGTTTTTCACCCCTATGACCAGGGTTAAGGTCACAACAAAATGTGAGAATCTAGAGAATTACTTCAAACCAATAGTAGTTATGACCAAAAATATAGAAATTACCATGCGGTTATAAACCACTTACTCAGACACTGGAGTTTGGAGTAGATTTTGCTTAAATATCCTCGCTCCAATCTCTCATATCGTTATACCCTTTGTTGAATTGCACACAAAGAAGAATAGAATGACAAATAAATTAGTTACAATAACTAAATTTTAACTACCCAAACTAATTAGGATTAGCAAGTTAGTTTCCTTCCAAACATATGCATATAATCATAATGAAATCACATTGATTACACATGATTGGGGAAGGAAAGAAGAGAAATATAATATATTAAATGAACAGTAGATAACAAGAATGAAGTGACTCGATCCTTTATGTCACACCGCCTGGAACCACCATCTGGATTCCTCCTTTTGGGCCACTAAAGAAAAATTAACCTCTATAATCCTTACTCCAAGTGAGTGTTATAAAGAGAATGGTATATTTTTTTCAATGGTATAATGAGAGAAAGGGTGTTGGAAACAAGGGTTTTCAATAATAGGGGATAGTCTTAAAAACATGGGACTGATTACTTGCAAACTTAAGAAAAAAAAAAATAGCATAAGGGTGCTCTCCCCATCCTTCACCCAATGGCTCTATTTATACCATGAATAGTTGGTTGGAGTAGTTATGTATGGGGAATAGAAGGTTAATAACCTATGAAACATATAAACTCCGACCAAAAAGGTGCATTTTACACATATTAATATTTTTTTAGTGCATTATAGAGGCATACGTGAGTTGTTGAAGGGAAACAAGCATATATAAAGTTTCATATGCACATTTTCATATCAAGAGTATCGTATAGATTACTAAAAGGTGTTTTTTAAAGAGTTTTATGAGGAATTTGTATATGCAAATGTAAGTGTATTTGGTATCAAGACCAATGAGTGCATCTATATGTAGATGGAGTGGGAAAATATGATATAATAGATGCCCCCTAATGTGTGAGATCATAATGGAATCTGATGGTCAAAATACAATATAAATTCAACAAGGAATCTATGTAGTGGTTCCAACAAAAGTTCACCAAACAACGAACTAGAACAGTAACTAGAGAAGAAATCAACTATGAGATATATCTCTTCTCGAGGTTTGCATACCCATGCTCAGGTGTGATGAAAGCATGGTCATGAAATCAAGTACACTGTGGATCCATGAATTATATATAAGCAATGATCATGACCATGAAAAATGAATATATAGTGGATCCATGTCAAAATAGACCATAGCCACAAACAAATACACAATAAATCTATGTCTCAAAATTAGAGAAGGATAAATGGAATCATTGAGATGAAAAAATTGAAACTCCTCAAGTACCAATGTCATATATGTGAGTGGTAATATCCTACAAAACTTGGGAATCAACATAAAAGAGGTGATGCTACTACGGACTCGAGGTATTCAAAACAAACCACTAAAGGTACAAGGCTACACCATGTGAATAAATTATATGAAGTCAAACATGGGAGACATCGTTTGATTACCAGTCATTAATTTATACCATTAACAAATGCAATACAACCTATCGATAATGATAATGGGCATCAAGGTACCTAGTACATTCTAACAAGTGTGAATGAATGAGTTKAAATCAAACACTTGTAGAATCTATTAATCAAGGTACATTGATGTATTCCCACTATCAATAGTGAGGGATTTTTCYACTAATGATTGCAAACCCCAAGGTATTGTAAAGACTATACATATTTRTCCTAGAGAAAATGAGTTGAATTCAATGGGMAGAGATCCACTGGAAGGAGGGCAGTAAGCACCTCCCRTCATCCAACATGAKGAAATAGGAAGTCCAATGATTTTGAAGTAATTGAGAAAAAAACTAGAAAGAAACACCACCGAGTACATATTTCCCATGCATTAGATGGAATAGTGTATAGAAGAGACCCTCTAAGCAACGACCATTAATGAAAACCACTGACAGAGACAAGGAATTCCACCAATTGTGAAAATGGAATACAAGGTACTACATATTGAATCCCTACGTCTGCATAGAGGTCTTGATGTCTAACACATGGGAAACCACTCAGTCAGCGACCATTGATGAAATTTCATCTGTTGAGTTCAAGGTAACCTATCAATGGTCAAAATAGGCCCATGGTGTTACTAGAGGTCAAACTCTTAGAGCAATGTGGCATAGTCAATAAAAGTTGACCCTCCAACAAGAAGGCAATGAGGACCTTATATACTTGCATGAGTATATGAAAAAACATACTTATTGATACTAAGAAGGAATTGACAACTGGGAAGTTTGACATGATAAGTCAGAAAKTCTGAGGAATGGACAACACAAGCTAAAACTTCCCTTGAACATAATCACAACACAAAAGTGACTTGGGAAACATTGATTCAAGAATGAACAATGATATAAGTTTGTGACACATTAGGCATCAACATACTCTCCATAGTGACTGGAAGAGTAAACCRTTGGAGGAGTAAAGACTCAAGACACAAGGTTCAACTTCCTAAAAYCATAGTAAAACCCCAATTTGTTGAGATAAAGACTCAAAACTAGTGCTTTGCTCAAGCGATACATGAATTGGAACTTTTGCCAAACATAAATGGAGAACTTGGCTCTTTCACACCCTTCTTTTTATCATATTTTATTTTTATTTTTATTTTTCATATTGAAAAATCCTAAAAGGAATAAAAAATGCTATAACAAAATAGAGGAAATGAGTGTCATCGGTAAGCAAACTAGTTCCAAGCGTAGGGAACATACCTATGCTCTATGCAAGGAACATGTGCAAGATATGGAAACTCAAGGGAATGTTTCCTCCATGGATAAAGGTGTCAAGTTGCAAAGGAAATAAATTCAATGGCTAGCAACTAAAGAGAATGCATAAGCAATAGGATAAAAGACAACAAGTTGAAGTCGACATTAGGCTCAAAAGAGCAAGTGGGAAAATGCAATGCAACAATACAACTTAACAATGGGAGCCCCAACTGGGTAGGCTAGAAAAAAAATTAGAAGAATATATGAGGCTTCATCATATAGTCATGGCTGGACTAAATAGGGCTCTTGATCCTATAAATAACTTCAGCATGGAAGCCAAATGACTAGCAAGGCACTAACTAGGGTACCCATGAAAGGTAGGCTCTATCACATAAAGCATGACACTTTTAATCAACAAGTAAGGTTTATGTTGCAATTTAGTGGGGTTGACCCTATGGAGGATATGAAAACAAAACTATTAATGAAAAGTGCAAGGAGAAAAGTCCCTAACCTAAAAGCATGTTGTCGGAAACATTACATGTCAAAAGAGTCAATTGTGTACTATAGTGTTGAAAAAATACTCAAAATACACCTTTGTTCTTTGGCACACCTGAAAAAACTCAAAGGCTAACTCACAAACACTAGTTAGATATTAGTCCATTAGGAAAAAATGACAATAAAGGCTTAAACTATAGAAAAGTGGGAAAACAAAAGGATCAAAATGGTGAAAAAACTAGTTTTTACCATTCTAGTTGAAATTTTACCCAAGTTGTGATTTTAGTGGAGAAATATCCCTCTACCTTCAATGAAGGATTTCCAGAGCGTTTCCCATTGAAATCCTCAATCGTTTGGATCAGGTAAGAAATCATCTCTTTCTCTTCAATTTCAACCATTAAGTTTTTCACTTTGGTCAAAATTTGAGTTTGGAAAACTCTTTTAAATACATGGGTTGCACATACGCACCTTCCCACTCCCAGGGTGCATACGAAGAGTCCTATATGTGTATGTTCTTGAGGAAAAGTGCATATTTATGCACCTATCCTCAATATAGGGAACGTATATTCCCGTGAGGTTGAAAAAAATATTTTTAACATCAAATTTTGATTTTCTATTGTAGGATGGTGATAGTTTATAGGGAAAGAGAACAAGAGGAAATAGATAACCAAGTTTTAGATGACCTGGAGGTGATCAATGTGCTTCGAAGGTGTGAACTATTGAAATTCTTCCTTGATCCAAATATGAGGGTGTAAAATAAACTCATTCAAACATTAGTAGGTTATTGGAGTCTGGATCATGATTCCTTCATGTTGGATAACTAGCCTCTTAGGATAGAGGTTGAAGATATTTACTTCATTATAGATCTCTCCCGGCATGATGATCTAGTGAATCTAAAAATTCAAGGTGGAGGTTGGATGACCATAGATGAATACATTGGCACCTAATATGCCCTTGGTACTCATAAAGTGGGTACCCAAATACATATCAGAATCATTGAGATCATGTGTTTGAAAATCATATTATTTACCATTGCTTGGGTGGTTGGTTTTGCATCATTGCACTAGGCATCACGTCTACAGGTGTTCTTGAAAATTCTTATGACTAACTTTATTTGATTGGTGCACAATTCTCTTGGTCTCAACGAAAACTCAACTGATGGACTATAAGATGGGAAAGATGAACTTCAATTATGCGAGTATCTTGTGCTCCTTTTTCTTTGAGAGCATTCCATCACTAATTCCACGGGAAATACTCAACCCAATTGGATTGCAAGATCCTCAAATGCTTTGTTGGGATGACTTGATGCAGAGGCTAGGGGGCGAGCAATCCACTAACACATTCAATGATAATTTTTTTGGGTGGTGGTCCTGACAGATCATTGCCATCAATTATTACCCTTATGCAAGGATAGACTTCAACAGGGATCCAAACCTGCCCCTACCTCCAGATGTTGCTTGGGGAAACATAGGTATTTATTTTATATTATTTATTTTTTATATCTTTTACTTTTAAATGAACTCAATATATAACCAAAAAACTATTTTTGGCATGGACCGTATCTAATAAAACATTTTGAATGTACAAATGTTGGACCAATTCGACTGAAGGGTTAGCCTAGACATAGGCACCAAGGTAGAGGTGAAGACCATCCTGGGACAATATAGATAATCACTTCCAACCAAACGTAATTATGAAAATAAATATAGAAAATACCACGCGGTTATAAACCACTTATCTTGACATTTGAGTTCAGAGTAGATTATGCTTGAAGATCCTTGTCCCAATATCTTGTCCCAATCTCTCGTCCCAATATACCCTTTTCTAATATGCACATAAAGAGGAATAGAACTACAAATAAAGTAGTTACAATAATTAAATTTTAACTACCTAAAATAACTAGTATTAGCATGTTAGTTTCCTACCAAACATATGCACATAATCATAATGAAAGAAAATTGATTACACTTGATTGGGGAAGGAAAGAAGAGAGTTCTCATATATTAAATGAACAACAGATAACAAAGAAAAAATTAACTTGATCCTTGTGTTGAGGG
>JASDQU010218316.1:4059-18070 GCA_032191745.1 Picea mariana | reverse complement strand
ACACTCATATTCATTTCATACACGAGCTAGTCAATAATGGTGATATTGTACTACAATTCTATGGTTCTCGAGATCAACTTGCTGATATCTTTACAAAGCCACTGGGAAAATCATTTTTTGACTTTCAAAGACAACACTTAGGCATAATCAGTGCTGATGTTTGTAACTATTGAGTTTAAGAGGGAGTGTTAAATATAATGTAACCTCAACAGGTTGATTGTACCCTGCCATCTATCCTGGCCAGCTATATTTTCTATTCTTGTTTTGCTTGAGCCTATTTAGCTCAGCTATTTCCCTTTTCATAGGACTTACTACTTTAGAACTTCTTCATGTACTCGTTTTGTACTCTTCTTCTTATATTCTAATATACTGTTTTATGTTCTATTCTTTCTCTCTGCATTTCTTACTTCACAATTTATCAGAGGAAGCCTCATTCTGCTTAACTTTTTGCCTATTCCTGGCGTTCTTTTCCTAGCCATTCTGCTTCTCTTTCCTGGTTTAAAAGACCCAAGCTGAAAAACCACTCTCGTGCTATTTTCCTTACTCTTTGGATGCAAGTGGAAACATGACCTCACGCCTTTCTTTGCCCAACACTTCGAAGTACTCGAGATATACCATTGAGCATGTCTGAGACCGCGTCCCCATAGAGTTCCCCCTTTAGCCTAGCTGAAGGAAAAAGCCACGAGAGAACCTCATTAGGCTTTCAATTCCATCACACCCAATACAAAATTACCTAGATTTCTGGCTCACTCCTGAAGGAAGGTGATCCACCTCACTTGATTTTTCCAAAATTGAGCCATAACGATGGTCTCTCTGCTTGAAATAGCCATGCACTCAACCTCTTGCGGCTTTAGGTATTTTCATAGTCTCTTCGAGAGGATTCATATTAGAGTCTTCTACACCTGTAGCGGGATTCATATTAGAATCTTCTACACCCACAGTGTCTCCTGCCCCTCCAAGGTTGTAGGTGGATCTTCCGTGGAGCACCTGTTCTCGACTTTTGGCACCCAATCTGGGGGCTTGTTTTTGATATTATTTAACCTCATGGCCTCTTTCTAGATGGGCACATTGGTGGAGTACCCTAAATTCCACGTAGTAAGTTGATTCATTTGTTGGATACCTAGGGTGGTCAAGTAATCCGCGAATGAGTTTGTGCTCCTTCCCATTTGGGATAATCACAGGGAAGTTCTTGATTATTTCGGCAATCTGAGTCCAATCATAGGATAGTCTCTAGTTTGTTGAGAGATTTTATGGGTTAGAGCCATCGATTAGACATATGAGAGTTGAGATTATTAAGAGCAAGTCACCCTCCACCACCAAAACCTTTATTCCCCTGGTTCTAACGATCGTGAGCCCTAGAGAAGGCCTTCTAATTCAGCTGAGTTATCAATATTGTGCCCTAATTTTCTTGCAAACATGGCTAGAATCACACCTTCATAATTTCATATGATACCCCCTGCCCCAGATTTCCCATTGTTGTCCTTTGATGCTCCATGGAAGTTCAAATTGATTACCTTGTCCTCCGGAGGTGTCCATGCTTGGGTGGAGTTATTCCAGATATGATTGAGACTTTATCCCCTTGTTGTACACCTATTCAAGTTTCCACTTAATGAAGATGATTTCTTCTTCAGTAGTCAAGACTCTATCTTCTTTCGATGAGGTACAAGAAGTTATGGATTGTTGAAGAGTTTCTTAGATTTTATCCAAGACTTGTTGAATTGGAAAAATATTTTGTTTAAAAATTATTCTATTCTGTTCCTCCCATAAATTCCACATGAAAATTCCTAGGAAGAGCTCCCAAGCTCTGTTTAGGATAGTGTTGTGGAAGGGATCGATGAGCCATTATGTTATGGTTATGGTCATGTCATTGCTGACTCTCTCAGATCATCAAAAAAGATCTGCGCGTTTTTCCCATAGGACTCTCGCTTCCTGACAATTGCATAGAAGGTGATTTAGATTTTCTTCTTCCTACCTACATAGCATGGAAATGGAGGGGCCTTTGTACCCTCTCTTTCTTATCTTATCCCGGGTTAGGAATTTTCGTGTTAATACCAACCATAAAAAGGATGATATTTTTGGCCATATCTTGGGTTTCCAGATGCTCTGACACTCCCTTTTCTTCTCTGCATCTATTAGAGCCACTGCCAGAAGGTATGCATCTCTCACTTTGAAGGTACCTTCTCCTTTGATTCCCCATTGTAGAATGTTCTAGTTCTGACTCGTATTTTCCAAAGGAGTAGCTCCTCTTCAAGACTTAATTTTTCCTCATTCCTCAAGTGTATAGGCCAATCTGCCATATTTTTCGAAACTCTTTCATATCCCTCCTATGAAGTTCCCCTCTCCTTCCAATACTGGTGGACATGATTCCAACCTCTTTCAATAAGGGTGGTCCTTATCTTATCCATTTTCTCTTTTCCTGCCAAGGTGGGAAAATGCTCCCAAGTGTCTTCCCAAAAAGGCTCAACCTGCCATCACGAACCTCTCATAAGATTTCTTTTTGGAATAACTCTCTGTTCTGCCAAGGATTGTTCTAGATGAGGGATCCTATTCGAGTACCATCCATCCTAATTAGATCTTGTTGTGCCACATCTCGAGCATATTTTTTCTTCCATAATTTTGCACATAGAGCGTCTAGGTATTAAACCCATCTCCACCATAGTTTGGCTTCTAATGCTTTGCCTGCATACAAAGGATATCTAATACTCACACCCCCATGGGATTTGGGCCTACAAAATTTTTCCCTAGATACCAGGGACCACTTTTTTTCTTTGGTGGCCCCACCCCAGAGGAAGGTCCTTTGGAGGTTTATGATTTTTTTGAGGATTCCCTTGGGAGCGACCGACACCAAAAAGAGATAAAGGTCACACAACTCAAGACTGATTTGATTAGAAGGATTCTCTTCGGGAAGGTGAGGAATCAATGGGTCCAATTGGCCATCTTGGATTCTAATTTCCCCAACAACTCTTGCTGGGAGGTATTCCTAATGGATCTGTCTATTAACGGGGCTCCCAAGTATTTAGAAGTGAGTCAGCACCTTTGGAAGGAAAAGATCAATGATATGTTTCTTTATACAGTTAATGGCATATTGAAGAAAACGTTTTTGAGATTTATCCAGGTTTATGATCGTACCTGAGGCTTCTTTGCACATATCCAGAATCTTCTTGATAGCTTTGGCTTCCCTTACTGTGGGAGTTCCCATAGGAAGGTTTCCATCCACGAATTGTAAATGGAAAAATGGATCCACATTAGGCTGAAGCTTGATCCCTAGTATTTTATTTTCTACTAGATCCTTTTGAATCATTCTCCCCAACCCTTCTGCTAATATTATATAGAGGTAAGGGGATAGGGATCTCCTTGTCTAAGTCCTCTCGCTGGAATAAATTTTTTTTATGGAGAGCCATTCACTAAGATTAAGAAGAATGTAGAAGAAATGAGTCTATTGATGCATTGTATCCAGTCCCCAGCAAATCCAAAATCTTCCATCATTTTCTGAAGGAATCTCCATCTGATGCGATCATAGGCCTTTAACATGTCCAAATTTATTAGCATTCCCACTTTCTTGGAATTTGGCAAGGAGTGCACTATTTCATGAGAAACTATTATGTCATCAAGGATTTGTCTCCCTTCCACAAAACCTCCTTTCTCCATAGATATGATGTTCTTAAGTAAGGTTTTAAGACTATTAGCATTACATTTGGATATTATCTTATAGATTACATTGCATATGGATATTGGTACGAATTTACCTCTTGCATTAGATTATTTTTCCTTACACATTAATGCTATGAATGTAGCATTAAAGGCTTGTAGAATGGAAATAGGGGATATGGATTCTTCCAAAACTTCCCATATGTCTCTCCCTATAATTTTCCATCATTTTTTAAAAAAGTCAGTTGTGAACCCATTGGGGCTAGGGGCTTTGCCTGAAGCCATCTCCATCATCCTTTCCATTTATTCCATGGATGTTGGGCTCATCAGAAATAAGTTTTTCTCCAGAGTGACTAAATTTGGGATGCATTATGTAATCTTCTCAATACTTTCTTCTCTACCTCCTACAAGTTCAGTTAGTAAAAGTTGAAAGTGGCTTACCAATTCTTTTTTGTATCCTCAATAGAATCTTCTTTTTATGCAGAGGATATCGTAACAAATGTTATCCTATATTGATCCCTTTGTTGCAATAGAAATTTATGGAACAACTTTGTTTTCTTGTCTCCCTCTTTCAACCATTTTACTCTAGTTTTTTGTTGCCAAAGGATTTCTTCTTGTTTGTCTCTTTTGTCTAGCTCCAACCTAAGTTATTCCTCCCTATTCCTTTCTTCCTCTATCTATTATCCTGTTGTTTCCTCCAATTGAATTCCAGCCATTTATTTTTCTATCCATTTATTTTCCTCAAAAATATTTCTAAACACTTCCTTGTTCCAATTCTTGATTTGGAACATGATGTGTTTGAGTTTATGCTGAAATTGATACATTTTGGTGCCATCCAGATTTGGATTTTATAACCACCAAGTTTCAGTGTTCTGCATAAAGTCCTAATGGTCCATCCAAAAAATTTCATATCAGAAAGGCTTTGGTGGAGGGGTTATTTTATCCTCCCCGTAAAGGGGGATTGTCCAGTGATATGAGTCAGAGAAGGGGATGACTTCCATCAAGATTGCTTCTTGATATTGAAACAATGCCTCAATATTCAAGAATTTATCTAGCCCAACAAAGATTTTTTTGTCTTCTCTTATTTTGTTGCTCCAAGTAAATGGACCATTAATAGTTTGGATATCTATTACTATGAAATTCTCCCTCCAAACGTCTCATCCCTCCTTTTTTCTCTAGGAGAAAAGTGATCATATTAAAGTCACCCCAAATGACCAAGCAATGGCCTTGTAAAATCCCCCCAGGTAACGTAGGGATTCTAGAAATCCTCACTTGAGATGGGGCATTAGCATGCCATACACATTCAAGATGAACCCATGGGTTTGAGTTCCTATCTCAGCAAATCTCATCGTTAGGATTCTCATAATTTTGGACAACAACACCATTCTCCATTTCCATGGATCCCACAAAACAACCAAGCCTCTTGAATCTCCTTCCAAATCAACCACTTCTACTTCAAAATCTTTCTAAACATTCTTTGTGATTTTGACCATCTCCTCCTTATCACACTTCATTTCCTAAATTAAATAAAAATCTTATTTTTCCTATGTAATTCCTTTTTTTAAAATTATGTGTTTGGATGGGGAATTCATACCTTTCACATTCCATGAGATGAGATTCATAATATAAATTTTGTTGGGTTTGTAAATATCTTTCCGAAAGGCCTACCATTTTTCCTAAGTCCACTAAATGGGATTTCATTTCTTCTATGACCTCTGTATACAGTTTTCTCCCCCTCTTCTTCTCTTCACTAGGGGTTTCTTAGGGATCTTCAGAGGGTTGGATTTTACCCCCATATTTCTTGAGGATAATGCTAAGATCCCCAAGCCTATATCCTTACCCTTTATTTCGTATGATTCACCTTGTATATTTGCATGTTGGTCGATCGTCATCTCATTTATTTCTTGTTCTACTTGGTCTTGCCTCGAGGATTTTATATTACTTTCCACCTTTTCCATTTCAATTCATGTTTTCCTTCCTTTTGGACTTGCTTCTCTTGATATGGATATTGATCTTCCTGATCTTTCATCTCCAACTCAGTTTCTTTATTATCCACTGTTTTTTCTTTTAGATATGGTTTCAAACGTTTCTCTATGGTTTCCTATATTTTTTCTTCATTTTTCTTTTTCTCCTCCTAGGTTTGCTCCTAAATTCCTTGGTTATTCTCCTCTAGTGATTTAAGTTCATTTTTATTGTTATCTTCTTCCTTTGATGTAGGATTTCCATTCTTCGCCTTGCCTTATGCTTATGCTTCCCTTGGATCTTGGTGAATTCTTCTACATATGTTCCTTCTTTAGGTTTATTGTCAATCTTATTTATAATTAGGGGATAGTATCTAAATAAATGACTATGGACATGGCATTTTATACACCTAAAGGGGATACTATCATAGTTTAAGTCCTGGATCCATTCATTGTCGCGGTATGACACGGCTATTGCCTTTGCAAGAGCTCTTACCATGCTCATGTAGACTAGATATGAGCGTACAAATATATTTAGTAACCTCAATGACCTTATAAATATTTATGAATGATCTCAGGGTGTTTCTTATTTCTTCGAGGGTCTCGATTTCCCATAATTATTGTGGCAGTGAGTACAATCTTATCCAAATAGAGTCATTATGAAGTTCTCTTTCTCCGGAGAAAATATTTCCTTCGAGTAGCAGAGATGGAAGCATGTAGAATTGAAGAAATATGGGTCTTCTTTAAATACTTTTTCTCTATCCAAAGGGTTAGAAAATATTTTTGTGAAGAAACCCTTGGATCCTAGCTTTAGATCCACTTGATGCTTTACCTTCCACCGGGATCTCACCCAACTCATAAAGGCTTTTTCCAATGGTGAAATCCCCATAAATTTGACTGTTAGAGCATCATATTTCATTTATTGGATATAGTTACCATTAATATGAGAAGTAACCTTATACCTTGGTTTTTCCTTTTTTCATGTATGGTAACCATTCACTTTGCATTTTTCAGATCCAACGTTTCTTGGCTTGGTTATACCTTCATTAGTACCCTTTCCTAGACCCCCCTTGACTTTCCTACCCCGTCTCATACTAGCGCTGCCATTCACATACTCCCTATCCTATATTTATCCCCTCACACTTAGCTTGAAACCATAAACCAACCAGCGTAGCTCGCTAACCCTCTTCACTCACCATTCCTCCTCAATATTCAAAATTAAGATCTTAAGCTCGAGTGTTTTTTACATTATTATTAAAACTTTAACAGATTAATCTAATTAGTTATAGTTATTTTTTTTTATATTTAATTAATTTATTAAAGCGAGGGGATGAAGTATAATATTAATAAAAAAAATGAGTTACTTATATGATGATGGTGGTGGTTAATGTCCATTGGGACCAAACTATGTCTATCAAACCTTAAGAAAAGTAAGCGGCTACTTGAATTTCTTTAAAATTTTATTTCGATGCTTGAAAAGAATTAAGAAAAATGTTCTAAAATCAATAAACTTTTGATGACTTAGAAGGTTAGAAAGGTTGGTATTGTGACAACTATTTTGAAATTGGGATCTAATTTGGGTATACGCAGGGAATTCTAAGAGAAAGTGTTTTTCATATTCAACACTCTTGGCATCACAAATGTGACATATTTTTTATTTCCATGGTCTTTTGGGGATTGCCTAATGCCCAATTTTGAGAATTAGTTCTTATTTTAGCAATATTGATTATCTTCTTTAAGATGGTCAAAACAAAGAGATATTTTTTATCTTCAAAGTTAGTGTTAACCACCTCTTTGTAATATGTTAATTTTTTTTATCCTCCAATTATTTATCACACAATAGATTCTCCTTAAATTTATCTTTCAAATTGTTTTTAATGTTAGCCATCCCCACTTGAGTCGTTTGTGATTTTGGCTAGAATTTGAAGAAATTTTGGGGAGCCTCTTGTTATCCATGTCATTTATCTCGTTCTTGTACATTAAGTATCTAATCATAGTTGTGCTCTCAATGGGGGGAATGATCACTTCGATTAGGAGGATAGGATAGGATAGGGTGTATTTCTCTTAATTTTGAGATTATAAGTGATAAACCTCTTTTTGATCTACTCTAGAGTCCTAAAACAATTTTTGGGAGTCTATTTTCATATATGTTGTTTATCTTGTTCTTGTACATCAAGTACTTAATCGTAGCTAAGCTCTTAATGGGGTAAAGGCTAGCTTTGATGAGGAGGATAGGATAGGCTGTATTTCTCTCAATTTTGAGATTATAAGTTATAAAATTATTTTGGATATTATTTATCTTTCTCTGCAATTCTCGAGAGATACTACATCCTGAAACTTCAAATCCATATAAGATAATAGGAGTGACAAGAGTCTCGAAGAGGATATTTTTCTTATGCTATAGCCAAAGGTATGCTAATTTACAATAATTTTCAAGCCCATAATAAACTTTCCACCTTCCATTTATCCTTTTCTCAATGCTGTAGTTCTAATGGATCTTGTGATGAATATCAATTCCAAGATACTTGTATAAAGAAACTTTCTCCAAGATATTCTTGTCACATACAAAATTATCGTAGGTGATATTGTTGGATTTAATGATCATAACCTTCATTTTGTCAATGTTCACCATCGTAACCCATACTACAGTGTTACCCAAAATTTTAAGTTGCTTAAAAAGTTTGACATTAAATTAATTATTATATACAAATTATAAAAGATAAATTTAATTTGACATTAGTGTTTGGAATGGCAAAAATTTTCAGCCAAAATTGTAGGAAAAGTTAGAAGTGACAACATTATGTATTAATATTTTTTTTTAGATTATAATGTATCTACATAATGATAGATTTAAAATTTTATTTGGATCACATTGGATACCAGCACAACTTTTCTCCTATTGTCTATTGGAACAACTGTAATATAGAAATTACTAATTTAATTTATGTTAATAACTATATGGATATATTTAATAGAATAGTGAAACTTTAATATCCATAAATAATCAACGAGGAAATACATATATAAAATCTCAACATCCTTTTAAAATTAAACTTAACACATATAAACTTCAAACATATTTGTAAATTTGAACCATTGTTTAGATTTTAATGAAAAAATGTTAAATAGTAATACCAGATTATGAAAATACAATAAAAATCAATAATGTGATTGGTTGATAGCAAAAATAGATAAAATGGTTGCCATGGATAGGGATTTGATTTATTGGACTCTCATGTTTAGTGTAGGCTCTAAGGAAAACACACATGCATTAAAATTTATTCATATCGATAGCTATAAAGTTAGTATTATTAAGTTATTTTATTTAAATATTTTTTGAAATAATACTTATGTGTAGTTTATTTTTTGTTTTGTACTTATATTTCCAGTAAATATAATAAAAATATTTGTAATAAATTAGGCTTTGGTAATAATAGATAAAAATATTTAGATTTTAATTTAATAATACAAAAAATGGGTACTTATTAATACCTTTCACAACCCTACAAAATGCATGTATGGATCTTGCAATCGTACATCTTTTGATGGTGTGTGAAACTGCAATGGTTCTGGTTCTCACTTGGATGCTTGGAAACAGAAGAATACTTCACCTAGACTATGCCTCGTCACCTAGAGCATACCCACACACTGTTCTATGCTACAAGCCAGCGATACTCCTAATATGTGCAACTCACTTGTATAATTAGACAAATTATTGTGAGTCTCAAAACTTAGTCATTTAAGAATACATCAATGAGCATCTGAAACAAAGAGAACACTTGATAAATAGACAAGAGACACACATATATAGTATGGGAAACACAAGACATGCATAACACCGAACTAAGTATTATTATTAAAAAACAATTACAATATGAGCACTATTGGTTGGGTTTACAACTTTGTTATAATCACAGAACTCGCCTCACCTCACCAAGACACTCATACAAAGATTCTCCTACCCACACTCTCTGTCGTAACAACTTTAGCAACTTTTTTGGTGTGCCCTAGATCTGTGCCCACCACAAACTCGATGTCTCTTCTTTGTCCCAAGACTTCACTAATATAGCACATACTTGTGCTTCTTCCTCATAACATGCCTCACCCAGACCTATGAAAATACATCACTACTTCACTTGTGCAACACTCTCTTGGCTACTTTTATTTAATGCCTTCACAACTCTGCCTCATTCGCTTCAATTGTTCTCATACTCTATGCCCTCCTTTCTTCTTAGCTTGTGCACCTTGTATTCTTTATATGGACTCCAAATATTGATTTCATGAACCATCTTGTCATTTGGGTGTCACGCCCCTTCAAAAACTTGAAAAAACATCGATGCACCCATTTGCATATTGATGTGCCCAAATGAACTAGTGTGCTCAATGAACCTTTGAGTCCTTTCATGTCGGTGCGCCCCAATCGCATTGGTGCACCTTTTCCCTATGTGTTTCCTTGAACCACCCAACGAGAATCTCCATGGATATGATAATGGTAACATTGAACCTCTCCAATGCACCCATGCTACCAACGGAAAGCACGCACAAGTCGCCCTGTCCTTGACCAAACACAACCCAAGTCTTCAACCTTCACCGCAAGGTAAGTGAGGCATTTTCCCCCTTGGTGATGCATGCCACCATCCCGTTCCAAAGGTGATCCTTCCCACGCCTATATGGCATTGTGTTCCCAACCAANTATGTACTAGTTCCCAAGATCCTATTTCCTCGACGTTAAAGCTCCAAAAAAAATCGCAATTTCCCCAAACCATTCCCAGCTAATTGGAGACATTTCGTATCAATTCCCAATCTCCCAAAAAAATTAGAACAATGGGTATGTATTTCTGAGATATAATTTTGGATTAGGAAAGGCAATCTAAGAGAAAGTTTTTTTTTTCTTGCACCATTTTAGTGTCCCAAAGATCACAAATTCTTTCATCCCATGATGTTTTTGGAATTTTCCTACGTCTAGTTTTACTATGTAGCTCATGAGAGTTTGTTCTTATTTTAGAAATGTTTATTTTCTTCTTTGCATTTCTCAAAACTGAAACATACTTTTGATCTTCTAATTTATGGTTGACCACCTGCTTGTACAGTATCTTAGTTTCCTTTTATCCTTTAATTCTTTATCAGACCACATATTCTCCTTAAATTTAGAAGTGATAATATTTGTAATCTTGTCGATATTCTGCATGATGGATTCTTCTTTGTAATATTATTGGTATTATTCCATCGTCGCTTGAGCCACTGGTGTTTTTGGCCATAGTTTGAAGCAATTGTGGGGAGCCTCTTGCTGCCTATGTTGTTTATCTTGTTCTTGTAAGTTAGATAGCTAATCATAGCAATGCTCTCGATGCGGGAAAAACTTGCTTTTATGAGGAGGATCGGATAGGGTGTAATGCCCTTAATTTTGAGATTACAAGTTATAAAATTCTTTTGGATCTATTATGTCTTTCTTCGAGATTCCCTAGAGACACTACAACCCCAAACTTAATATCCATATAAGATGAGTGACTAGAGTGTTAAAGAGGCCTTTTTTCTTATCCCAAAGCCAAAGGTCCATTCATTTACAATTGTTTTCAAACCCATAATAATATTTCCACCCTCCATTAAACATTTATCCTTTTCTCAATGCTATAGTTCGAATTGAGGTTGTGGTGGATATCTATTCCAAGATGTTTATATGAAGAAACTTCGTCCAAGCTATTTTTTTCATATACAAAAGTATCGTAAGTGATTTTTTTTATTTGATTATCAAAACCTTTCTTTTGTTATGTTCACAATCATTCCCATACTAAAGAAGAATTCCTTTAGGATTATGAAGGGTCGATCGGGGAGCACATAGTCTACTCTACGCGACATAGTTTGAAATACTACGCACCAAACATGCAACACGATAGAGTTCTCAAGACCACTGCGCAGTGCACATATGCTCAGTTTGCCATGTGTTGTGAATACACACACTTAATAAAATGATTTACGAATGCATAATAACATAGTGCTATGCTTAGCACTTAAAATCATAAATAAGACATAAACTTTTCAAAAACACAAAATACTTGATATTAATGAACTTCGATGCAGTATGCATGGTTTACATAATACAATGACAAAATGAGCTTCGTCTCTAATGACGTATTTTGTCAACTCTTCAGTTGTTGCTGGTTGTCTCTACCTCTTTGCTTCTTCTATGTGCATCAATTGCTTCTCCTGAACATCTATTATGCATCATACATGACTAACTAAGAGACTCGGACTTATATATACACATGCTATGACTTCCTACAAAAGCTAAGACTGACTCAACATTAAACACTACCATAAATATCACTCACTCTTCAACCACTTAATTTAATTCGAGAAGACAAAAATCAGCTTCATTTATAGCTCTCCTTTGCAATTGACTTTTGAGTAAACGTGCAACTTTGCACTTGGAGACTGTCTGAATGACATTTCGATTACTAACAAATTTTGACTGATAGACAAATCGGCGGAGACGTGAAAATTTCACCGACTTGTAATTACAATTTACAACATATTATAAGTTCCTTACCTAAGTCATAGGGACTATTCACGATAAGAACAATATCATGAGCATAAATAATAAGGATGATGATTATACTAGCAAGAGTCTGCCTGCATCATCTAAACAAACTTATAACTTATCGCCTGCATCATCTAAACAAACTTATAACTTATCAATATAGATACAGATACTACAATTTTTAATCACCCAAATAAACTAGCAAACATACTGAGAAATAAGTGATCAACTTTTATACTAATCCATTGGGTATTGTTTAATAAACTAGCAAACTTATGGAGAAATAAGTGATCAACTTTTATACTAATCCATTGGGTATTGTCTAATTGCAAGAGCACGCAATATGTATAAAAAATAAGCAATGAAACGTACTTTGTATCACATATATAATCTATCATTTTCATCATGTCTATCAAATATATTTTACCCATTACTTTGTATCAAATATATAATCTATTCTATTCTCATCGAGTGTATTATATAATATTTTGCCATAAGCTTTCACAGCGATAAGAGAACATATCGCTATCGTTTCCATGATCAAGCTTTGCCAGCTTAAACGTGACTTCTGGTTATTCTGATGGAACATTTACAGACCAAACATTTACAGTAAGAACAGGGGGTGTTATAAAAATGTTCTTATGGGATCAGATATTATGGTTAAATATTTTAAAATAATAAAAAACAATGTCGAAATTAGAGAAAAAGTATAACTCTATGTCAAGATTGTCGGAACCAATGATTGGTGACAATTGTGGTATTTATAAATCCAATAAATTTTGGCTAAACTGCACAGTAAGCCTTTAAAAGTTTAACTGAATTACAGGACCGCTGGATTAAATGCATCTTCCATCTATGACGGAATTGAATGACTTGGATTTTAATTTTATTTATAAATACATAGTTAACCACTTTTGGCTAAACCGCAAACGAAACTTCTGAGTTTATAAAGTCTAATTGAATTTTAGAGGATTGCTAAAATAAATGTTTCTTTCTTATGTCAAAGAATGACTCAGCATTTGACTTTGTTCATAAATGCAGAGGAAATGTTAGCCAAAAAGATGCAATGCAATATCTTAAAATGGCTTACTCTGAAATACTTTCCTGACTGAAGTTCAGCATTGTGATTATTMGGCAAACATATCAATCCTCTACCTTAKATTATTCTGCAARCATATCAATCCTCTACTTTATTTTCAGTACAGTTTCTTTTAATAGTTTCAGCTTCACACAYAAACGACAAAACGGATAATGAATTTGTCTTCTTTGTCGTCACGAGGCGTCACTTAATCAAAACATCAATCAAATAGAAATTGATTGATTTTCCATCAAAATCAAAACATTTATGAAGAAAAACAAATTAATTATTAGATTAAAAATAGGGGTAGTTTAAACATTGGATTTTTTTAACTTTTTGAGTTGGGTTAAACAGACTTTAGTGAAATCACCATTTTCTGTTGTTTAAATTGTATTTTTTAATGCATAAATGGATTCAATATCTTGAAAAATCCTCAAGGCACTAGGATTATACAGATTCAATCACTCAAATATGAAGTCACAACAATTTTTGACAGAAATTCTTAAAACATTGATCTAAAAATATGTCAAAATATGCCAATAAAAAATCCAAAAAATCTAACATTTAGATTAGGCTTAAACAATGCCTTAAAATATTCATGATTATTAGAAAAACAACCTTATAGCTCGGTGGCAACCTGGTTGGTTTCTAGTTCATAGTGGTCGTCGTCTCCAATTTGGAAAAATCTACTTAAAGCACTCCCGATTATAGACCTTTGGTTATGTTGGAGGCTAGGTAGTGGGTTGGCGATCCAAGTAGGTAGAGACTGTATCTTGGGATTGGGAA
>JASDQU010218313.1:6062-17086 GCA_032191745.1 Picea mariana | reverse complement strand
TATTAATTGATCTGCATACATACAAGTACATCAGCAGGCTCCTGGCCTTCAACACTTAGGCTCCCTGGCCTAACAAAACACATAAGCCTACAGCTTATACAAAACTTGGCTCACCAGCCTATAGAACACATTACAATTCTTTGCATAAAACATGATCTGTAACGGGGCTCGGCCTTGGGGACACTACAGATGAGATCCTTTCGGAGGATCTGAGGTCTATCACAACCATTAGATTGGAGGAAGGAATGTAGGTGTTAATGCCTTGACCCCTTTCAACCTTCGCAAGTAGCGAAGGAATCGGGACCGTAGATCCCAAGATCCATGGGAGTTACCTGGACCGTCCATCGGAGGGACACATGGTTGTCGGTCGGCGTTTCGGCACCCAGGAAACCAAAGGGCAAGACCCCTTGTCTTCGCAAGTCGCGAAATCTTGGTATACGAAACCTCGAATCGGTTTAGTGTGAATAAGTTTGAGAAAACCGGGATTTGATCGTGACCATTGATAATCCCGAAAAGATCACAACGGTTGATCGTGACTAAAGGTCACAGCCGTCCATCGGAGGGACACGTAGTTATCGATCGGCATTTCGGCGTTTTGGCACCCGGGAAACCAAAGGGCAAGACCTCTCGTCTTCGCAAGTCACGAAATCCCGGTATACGAAACCCCAAATCGATTTAGTGTGAATAAGTTTGAGAAAGCCAGGATTTGATCACGACCGTTGATCATCCCGAAAAGATCACAATGGTTGATCGTGGCTAAAGGTCGCAGTCGTCCATCAAAGGGACACGTGGCTGTCAGTCGGTGTTTCGGCATTTCGGCACCTGGGAAACCAAAGGGCAAGACCTCTCATCTTCGCAAGTCGCGAAATCCCGGTACCTGGAGCCCCAACGCGCTCTATGGTAGAAAGGAGTCCTGAAAAGATCTAGACCGTCCATCGGAGGAGATGCATGGTGAGCGGTCAGAGCTCGAGGAAAGCTCCGAAATCCTGTGAGTTGTTGGATCTCGTACAAGGACTCGCGTATCGGGTTTCGAGGTTTTAAGAGTCGAAATACTTGACTCTCTTGCATTTCAAACTCCTGGTTACCGAAATCCTGATACGGCTAGGACCGTTGGATCAGGGGAAGATTTGCAGCCGTCGATATTAACAAAGGTAAGATTTCGGGTTTCAGGGTTTGAAGAGTCGAAAGACTTGACTCTCCTGCATCGCTGAGTCGCGAAATGCAAAAGGCGCCTCTTGGCTTGGCCCGTGGTCGTAACCAATGATCACATGGAGGGGGATAAGGGGAAAGCTAGCCTGCACTAGGCCCCCGTAGGAATTCGGGGATTTTGTCCCTCGAAGAAAAGAGGCGAAAATTTTAGTTTGTCATAGTGGGTATGTGACAGATTAACACTCAAACTCTCTCCTAGAAGGAAAAGTCCCAACCTTAGCAGGAGAGCCTAGAGGCACTATAGGCAAGCTACCCACTGTCACCTCAGTAGTCTTGCCTCACACTTCAAACTAAAGGAACTAATCTACCCTAGCCTTGGGGGAATCTCTATGATCAATGTAAGCCAATATCATTGAGTGTGGAGTGAGAGCAATGATTAGCTCAAACTGATTAAGATTATTAACCAAGTAACCCAATGCAATATACCAATTGTTTGCTTGATCAACTAAAGCCCATCACAAGCTTGTTGAGCAATTTGTCATCAATTATCATGCTTGTGTGAGAGTGCTAGAAATATCTTGAATTTGATTAACAACTGTATAACCAAGTGGAACTAGATTTTACTTACCACCCAATGATGTATCAACCAGTTACATAACCCACTGATGAAATTCAAAATGATTCCAAGAATAAATAAGCAGCAGATTATACATATAATCATTGGAGATTTACCTTTCATGAACAATTCGCCAACAAGCACATGGAAACAAATTTGCTGCTCCAAATTTATTATTCATTTCACATTCGAATATCAGTGGTTTTGGGTGTTGTTTATAAAAGTGTTATCAAAGCGTTGTTTAATCGTGAAGAAATCCCAAAAATAGCACAGTCAAATAACAAGTTACATGAACCAGCTATTAGGTGTGATAATGTATCCCTTTTAAGTGAATTATTATTAGACATTTCACCAGATTTCAAACATGGCAGAACTTATTGTTACAAACCAAAATAGTGGATCAATGATCAACATGATGGAAAATAAATCGGCCCTCAAGTCATCAATTGATTGTAATCACTGTAATGAGCATAATTTAACAAGATTATTGAGATCAAACCCAACGGATATGCATCTTAGCACTATGAAAGATCAATGAATAAACTTATATCATAAACTATTATCCTGTAATGCATCGTTTAAGTTTATTTCATCATCTATCCACATAAGATCTATAGAAGATATCAACGCCTAAGTAGTCAAGCATGAGTGAACAAGGCAATTTTGCATGGACGGAATTCAAGCTTGAACAGATTTGTATTTTTAGCTTAAGAGACTTGAAATAAGGGCAATTTTGATCTAAAGATAGAACAATAAAACCCTAAATTGCAAGCAAACAAAATTTAAAGGGGCAAGTTCAAACAAGATGGAGAGAAAAGAAATGAGAAAACTAAGTGCTACCATTGGGCATGGAGTCTAAGAAACTCATTGAGTAGTTGCCCTCTTGTCTTGAATGTTGAAGTCCCCACGCATCTATAGAGAATGCTTGGTGAGCATCAAACTAGAAAACTTAGACTATGCAAGATTCATAGGGAGGCTAAACTAATCATAGATTTAGCCTGAGTATCACAAACTTGAAAAAATCAAACATAAATATAGGGTAAGAAGTTAAAACCCTGTCAATTGATTTTAGCTCGAGTAGTTTGTTCTAAGGGGTGTTTTCCCCAMCCAGATTCAATTCCCACAAGTGACATGTGCTCTTGATGTTGAGCTCTCAATATTACAAAAATTCTTGACCTCCCCATGTTCTCCGGATTTCAAGGGGKATTATTACGTGGACGTAGCGAGTACCACTAAAGCAGTGTCGTGARCCACTTCTTAAAAAAAAAAAGATAAAACCCTAAAATAGTCAACTTCAATACTAAGATCTAGCTTTAAAAAATTCACAAAAAAGTAAAATAGGCATATGTCATGCCTTACTTGCCGTGCTTGCTTTGCAATAGATTMTTCATCAATGTCTCTTGCATGTTAAACCCTTCTATAAGCACATTAGACACTTTATCAAAAAAAATAGAAAAAATACTACACCAAATGATGGGCTAAATGAGTCTTCCAATCTATTCCAACCATGAAAAAGTGAGGGAAGTGCCCTCCTTATATAGATAAAGGCCTCCTCAAAACCATACAATGAGTACCATGGGCTAGAGTGATACAATGTGCTAAATGAAACCATGAGCCAATACCATGTTCTAAGTGAAAACCGTGTGAGAAAACCACGTGTAGTTACAAGAAAATCCTCAAAAGTAGGACGCCCTCCTTGAAATGAGCAACTAATCATCTTAGAACACATGCGAAGTAAAAGGAGGACCCAACAACTAGGGTGCCCCTTAACTAACCCCAATATTCATGGCATATTTCACTCACACGTGTGGGGACAAGTGGATAATGAGGAGTGCCCCTTCCATAAGCTTATAGAACCACACGTGAGTCCCATGGGAGAGAAAGTGCACCTTGGAGAGGAATTTTCACACATGCCGAGTAGATACACATCCAAGTGGTTCATGCATGCTCCATATGTTGACAAGTGTATAATATGTTGATGTGGACACCTCTGTGATGATGTGGCATTCTCGTCATCCTCCTCTATGTTGTCACAAATCCCAATGCAGTGACATGGATCCCAAGAAAAATGACATGGATCCCAATGTAGGTAGATATGGTCAAATACAGGTGCAGATATCCCAATGTAAATACACAGATCTCGAGGCAATGACACAAATCTCAACACATGGTGCACAGATCCCAATGTGGGGTGCCCACCTATAATGATGAGTCAAGCTTCAAAACAAGCATTAGACAATGCACATTAAGTAATATCTTCTAACAACAAATTAACCTACGTTAATTTTATAAATTGCCCAAGGTTACCATACTAGGACAACTTTACCCCTATTACATGTGTCAATACCTAAGACATAAAGTATTTCCTGGGTAACCTTGGTTAGAGATAGGTAAAAATGATTAATTATTAATGGAATGGGAGGGGAACTTCATGTTTTTATCCTCAAAGTCATATGTTAGAAGGTCTTTTATTGGTCCAACTAACATTTTTTGAGATAGGAATCTTCATTGTTTGTTCATGTAAACCTTTAACCTTTTAGAGGGAGCTTGGCTTACAATTACCACTTCAACACCTTATTTATTACCCCTTTTTGTATCTTTCTTTGATTTTTCTTAGTCATTTTCTTTAGATATGCATTTTTAGCATTGGACTTTGGGGCTAGGCCTTTTTAATGAGGTTGGATGGCTTTAATTTCATTATTTTTTCATTTTTTACATTTATGTTCTTCACCTCTAACCGTTTTTGGCTTTATTTGACTTTGGTTTACATTGTTCTTCAATTTTTTCATTCAAACCTTGATGGGTGCTAAGTCAAACATGAACATGGATAATATCTTTTTTAGGAATGATATGTAGTGAAAGGGAGAAGATGGAAAGTGTCAGGTGTGGTTAGAATATGAATACGCTACTCAACTAGTTCATCAATAGTATGATTTGGGCCAAGTCATAATGACATTTATCTAAGGACAATTATGTCCCCCGTGATATAACGAGACAAAATAATAAAAATTATTATTGTTGAGAAATATTATTCGATCAAACTTAGTGTTTATTACTTTCATGACAAGGTTAGAAACCATCACACCACTTCTAAGTAAAACATCCAAACATGAAATCAAAGTTGATCAACGAAAAAATAAAGATCATGCGTGAAGTTCCATCTGTGAGGGCACATAACATCTAAGTTGTGAGGCATAGGAGCTAATATACTATGGTAGAGTCATTTGAAAGAACTCATGGGTCATTGTGTCGCTAATGGAAGAACTGAAAGAACAAGCCTGGAAAAATAGATTCTAGGAGAGCTCATCCAAGCACCTAGATTCGAGTAGGAAAGCTCATCCAAGCAACATCAATGCACCCCTGAGAGGGTGGTCTAGAAGTAGTTTCCTTTGAGGGGGCAACATGCACCATTTGCAATGGTAACTCAACTTCATTCTAACAAGACCAAAGACAAGGTTCTCGTTCTTGCCAAGGAAATATGAGATAAAATCCATATTGTGCTCGGAATTGTAGGGGAGAATATATCTCATATTTTGGAAGTAGTTGGACACTTTAAGTGCCAATGACTCTTAAAACAAATGAAAGTGTTGAAAGAAAGAGTGTCAGTGAAAGCTTTTTTATTTTGAGTTTGCGAAGCTTGGCGTTTAAATGTAGCTCTCCATGCAAACTAGGCACCCATGTTCTCACTTTTCACCATGGCTTGGGAGGTGTGGACCTACCTGCTTATGAATTTTCAATTATCACCTTCTAACCACTTATGATTAAGCCCACTGTGGAACACACAAAATGACAACATTGATGCCATGACTCACATAGAATGGGAAAGCTTCAAAATCTGTAAATGGAAGTCATCACGATGAACATCTTAATGTGAGAGGCATTAAAACAATTGATGAGAGAGAGTGACCTATTGCAACAAATTCTAACAACTTTCAACAAAGGGTTGGTTTCAATGGGCATGAACTATATAACTGGGTTTGTCAACTTGTCCAGTTCAGTTGAGCGTACATATTGATTGAAACCCTTATATTGTATACAATACTAAAAAAATGTATGATGTTGTGACCGGCCAGCTTCTATTCATTAGATAAGTATAGAGTCTCTTAGAAACCTTTTTTCAGTATGTAATGCTCCAAAGATGTGTGATGTAGTGGCATTGCAATGAAGATTAGTTGCTAGAAATTTGTTAATCACTATACAAGGTGTCCAGTTGGATAAGCCTCACAAAATACACCTTGTACAAACTTCAAAGACTTCTAGCATTAAAATACTTGTGTACTGTTAATGAGTCCTTTATTTCCAAAGGGAAAAATATATATTACTAAAATGTCGATATTAATACCTGAAAATGCATTGAATTAGGAAGCTTTGGAATTGGTACAGATAAATTGCTTACAAAAACAGCAGTATAACCCACATCTGGAAGCACTCATAATTTATTAGCTTCAGGTAAAGTATGGTGACCTTAACATCAATCCTAAGTCACTTGGGTTCATTTTCGTGGAAAAAAAATGTCGCCAATGCAAAAGAATAAATAGAATTAATAAATTTCATTATAACTTCATGGCTTCAAACAAAAGCACAAACACATGTTTTTAACTCGAATTTGACCACAGAACATGTCAAATTAAATGTCAACACTGAAAAAAATTAAGATATCATATGTGTGTATGTTTTTGTTTTTATATTTGTTAGTCTAAAAACCAAAACCATATGTGAGGGCACATAACATCTAAGTTGTGAGGCATAGGCACTAATATACTATGGTAGAGTCATTTGAAAGAACTCATGGGTCGTCGTGTCTCTGATGGAAGAACTGAAAGAACAAGCCTGGAAAAATAGATTCTAGGAGAGCTCATCCAAGCACCTAGATTCGAGTAGGAAAGTTCATCCAAGTAGCATCAATGCACCCCCGAGAGGGTGGTCTAGAAGTAGTTTCCTTTGAGGGGGAAACATGCACCATTTGCAACGGTAACTCAACTTCATTCTAACAAGACCAAAGACAAGGTTTTCGTTCTTGCCAAGGAAATATGAGATAAAATCCATATTGTGCTCAGAATTGTAGGGGAGAATATATCTCATATTTTGGAGGTAGTTGGACACTTTAAGTGCCAATGGCTCTTAAAACAAATGAAAGTGTTGAAAGAAAGAGTGTCAGTGACATATTTTTGATTTTGAGTTTGTGAAGCTTGGCGTTCAAATGTAGCTCTCATTGCAAATAATATCTTTTTTAGGAATGCTATGTAGTGAAAGGGAGAAGATGGAAAGTGTTAGGTGTGGTTAGAATATGAATACGCTACTCAACTAGTTCATCAATAATATGATTTGGCCCAAGTCATAATGACATTTATCTAAGGACAATTATGTCCCCCGTGATATAACGAGACAAAATAATAAAAATTATTATTGTTGAGAAATATTATTAGATCAAACTCAGTGTTTATTACTTTCATGACAAGGTTAGAAACCATCACACCACTTCTAAGTAAAACATCCAAACATGAAATCAGAGTTGATCAACGAAAAAATAAAGATCATGCGTGAAGTTCCATCTATGAGGGCACATAACATCTAAGTTGTGAGGCATAGGAGCTAGTATACTATGGTAGAGTCATTTGAAAGAACTCATGGGTCGTTGTGTCTCTGATGGAAGAACTGAAAGAACAAGCCTGGAAAAATAGATTCTATGAGAGCTCATCCAAGCACCTAGATTCGAGTAGGAAAGCTCATCCAAGCAGTGTCAATGCACCCCTGAGAGGGTGGTCTAGAAGTAGTTTCCTTCGAGGGGGCAACATGCACCATTTGCAACGGTAACTCAACTTCATTCTAACAAGACCAAAGACAAGGTTTTCATTCTTGCCAAGGAAATATGAGATAAAATCCATATTGTGCTCGGAATTGTAGGGGAGAATATATCTCATATTTTGGAGGTAGTTGGACACTTAAAGTGTCAATGGCTCTTAAAACAAATGAAAGTGTTGAAAGAAAGAGTGTCAGTGACAGCTTTTTGATTGAGTTTGCAAAGCTTGGCGTTCAAATGTAGCTCTCCATGCAGACTAGGCACCCATGTTCTCACTTTTCACCATGGCTTGGGAGGTGTGGACCTACCTGCTTATGAATTTTCGATTATCACCTTCTAACCACTTATGATTAAGCCCACTATGGAACACACAAAATGACAACATTGATGCCAGGACTCACATAGAATGGGAAAGCTTCAAAATCTGTAAATGGAAGTCATCACGATGAACATCTTAATGTGAGAGGCATTAAAACAAGTGATGAGAGAGAGTGACCCATTGCAACAAATTCTAACAACTTTCAACAAAGGGTTGGTTTCAATGGGCATGAAATATATAACTGGGTCTGTCAACTTGTCCAGTTCAGTTGAGCGTACATATTGATTGAAACCCTTATATTGTATACAATACTAAAAAAATGTATGATGTTGTGACATTAGAGAAGTATTGAGTCTCTTAGAAACCTTTTTTTCAGTCTGTAATGCTCCAAAGATGTGTGATGTAGTGACATTGCAATGAAGATTAGTTGCTAGAAATTTGTTAATCACTATACAAGGTGTCCAGCTGGATAAGCCTCACAAAATACACCTTGTACAAACTTCAAAGACTTCTGGCATTAAAATACTTGTGTACTATTAATGAGTCCTTTACTCCCAAAGGAAAAAATATATATTACTAAAATGTCGGTATTAATACCTGAAAATGCATTGAATTAGGAAGCTTTGGAATTGGTACAGATAAACTGCTTGCAAAAACAGCAGTACAACCCGCATCTGGAAGCACCCATAATTTATCAGCTTCAGGTAAAGTATGGTGACCTTAACATCAATCCTAAGTCACTTGGGTTCATTTTCGTGGAAAAAAATGTCGCCAATGCAAAAGAATAAATAGAATTAATGAATTTCATTATAACTTCATGGGTTCAAACAAAAACACAAATACAAATGTTTTTAACTCAAATTTGACCACAGAACATGTCAAATTAAATGTCAACACTGAAAAAAGTTAAGATGTCATATGTGTGTATGTTTTTGTTTTTATATTTGCCAGTCTAAAAAAATTAATCTTAATTTTTTTTATGAACTTTATTGGAAAAACCCTCGCCTATTAAATTCACCACTGCTTGAGATTCAACAAAATTTGAAATCGAACATGGTGACTAAGCATCAAACAAATTAACCCGATTGCATATTTCCTGACAGGCTACTTGCCACAACTCAGTCCCTTACATAGTAGATAAAGCCTAAGTCTAATCCAGATGATCATAAATCTAAATCTGCAAAGTGAATTGTGGATTAATCTTAAAAAAATTAATCAATTCAATCATAAAACTAACCATCAAAATATGAGTTTCAAAATAAAAAATGAAATCCCATAAACTTACACTGCATCTTGACATTTGACTGTGATACATACCACAAATGACCAAAAAGCATCATAGTTAAAATGTATAAAACATACCTCATTTGACTAGGCTATTTGTCACCACTTTAGCTTGAAATGTCCAATTCATTTGCTTTGCTGTCTCAAAAAGAGCCCGGAGTTGCCAAAATAAAATCTCTACTGTTCTGTGAATCTGTACATATATAATAATTGAGAGTAATGTTCAACCTTCCCGCTTAGTGTACAATCATTTTGACAAACAAATGAAGAATCTTCGGTTTACAAATATGTCAATATAGACATGTCATAACAAGCAATGAAGGGAGATTGCAGGAATGGTTTGAGACAGGTGCTTTTTGGGTGCCACCATGGAGCAGCACTGAATCTTCATGGAGCCTGCTATGATGATCTGTCCATTCCAGAGAGCTTTGCAAGAATCAAGCCATTGCAATCTTCATTTCCTTTTAGGTATTGTATTTTTCTTCGTTTTCTTCCTTCTGCTACCCTGTCTCTTTTGCATTTTTGTTTTTTCTTGCTCCAGCTCATTCTCCATGCAGCAGTGAATGTTAAAATTATATATATCAGTCCCATACTTAGTCAATACCAGATTTCAGCCTCCTATAGTAGTACACCAATATAACAATATAACAACATGCAAATATTGAACTATGAGCTGAAACACAAATAACTAAGCAATCTGAAATATAACAGCAGCGGAATACTCATGAACAGTGAACAAAATCACACATTTGGCACCAAAATTCTGGGCAAAAACCCATGAAGAATAACTTAGAAAATAGGACAGATTTGAGGAGAAAGAGTGYTTTTATTCAGCTCAAGGAATTCAGAACTTTTACAACAGCAAAGAGTATCAGCATAAAAACGCAGACTGTCTCTTCACCTCAGCAGATTACTTCTCTATACAAACAGTTCCAGATTATATTTAGGGCAGAATGTCAAGACTGTRCGGCCTGTACAGCCCAGGACAGCCARCAAATCTCCACAAACAATCACCAGTCTGCATRGAAATTTGTGYCAAAAGAAACAGTACATTACAGAACAGAAATACTCAGCAAATCTGCCTAGGAAATTGTGCCCACCTCCTGTAAACACTCAGCCTCGATTTTTGTGCTCCTAATCTGCTGTATGGCCAACTTGCACAGTGTATGGCCCCTCCAATAACTGTTGTACAGACTGTAGAAAAAATGCAGCAAATACTTCTTGGGTTGCGTGCCAATCCCTCTCCTAGGGATGCGTACCAAACCCCCTTTGTTGTAGCTCTTCCTCCAAGCTAGCAATCTCTCTTGGGAAACATGCCTCTTCACCTTACCTCTCACTCTCCTCAAAAGTGCACCCCCTCTCCTCTCCCTCATGAGCTGCCTTTAAGCATTTTTGAAATGTAACTCCTCTAACCCTTGGTCTCCCTTGAGTGACTCTTCACTTTCCCTTGAGATCAACGGTCACGACTTTATCATTCGTTGAGGTCACTTAAGTTACTAAAGTGACCCATAACATCATAAAGTCACTTTTACATTTAAAAATAAAAGGACCCAACTTTATAAAATCACTTTATAAAGTTACTTTATAAAAACTCCTTATAAAGTCATGAGGAAGAAAGTGTGCTTGGTTACTTCCACATGCTGGGCACCGCCAATGCAGAAGTACCTCCGAGCTACCAAATTCTAACACTCCCTCTTAACGAGAGAGGTACTTCTGGTATCACCACCATAATCCGTCTCCAACTCATCAGTTGCCATAGTTGCTCCCTCTGTACCAGAAGTCTTTGCTCCCTCTGAACAGGAAGCCACTACTCCCACTGCACTGGAAGCCTTTGCTGCTACCTCTGTTGTTCCACG